>CAUYTI010010964.1:0-15437 GCA_963575145.1 Galago senegalensis | reverse complement strand
AATGGCCAGGCGTTGTGGCGGGCGCCTGTAGTCCCAGCTACTTGGGAGGCTGAGGCAGGAGACTCACTTGAGCCCAGGAGTTGGAGGTTGCTGTGAGCGTGATGCCATGGCACTCTACCCAGGGGGACAGCTTGAGGCTCTGTCTCAAAAAAATAAAAAAACTGCTATACTAAAGTAAAGATCAAATTAATAAAGCAAAGTACTGGAGAATAAACTTTCCTTGGTTGTGGTAGAATAATTTTTATTCTAGTTATATGCATATACGTTGTATTAGTTTTCTATTTTGTGTGACAGATTACCACAATCTGTTAGCTCACAATTTCTAAGGATCAAGAGTCCTGTTAGGGGTTAGCTGCTGGACCCTCCTTAGAGGTATGATTTCATCAGAGACCTTGTGTCCTCTTCTCATTGATTGTTCTTGTGGTTGTGAGTCTGAGGTCATCTGTTTTCTTGCTAGCTGTTAACTGGTGACCTCTCTCAGCTCTTGGAGGCTACTTTCAGGTTCCTGCCACATGGCTGCCTTCTCACAGTGCAGCAGTTTAGTCTCAAGGATTGGTAGATTATCATCTTATCAGGAAGGACTCAGTTCCTTTTTAAAGAGCTTTCTCTGGTTAAGTTTAGGGCCACTCAGGATAATCTCCTGAGTGGAGATTAGTGACTTGGGATCTTAATTACATATGAAGATATCTCTCTCTCTCTCTCTCTCTCTGTTATGTTATATGACTTAACCTAATCAGTGTAATGAAATCCACTGTATTCATATTCATAGTCTTTCCTACACAAAGGGAGTGGTTATAACAGAAAGTGTACACCCAGAAGTGGTAATCTTAGGGCTCACCTAACATAGGTAGTCTGTGTACCACATACATGCACACAAGTAAAATCTTTGTGTGTGATTTTATCTTAACCCAGTTGAAGCACCTGGTTTTGATCAAACCCACCTCTCATTTCGTCCTAGACTTTTTTTTGAGACAAGGTCTCACCATCACCCAGACTAGTGTGCAGTGGCAACATCCTAGCTCACTAGAACCATGAAGAACTCCCTCAGCTTTCTTTTTTTTTTTTTTTTTTTTTGAGATGGAGTCTCACTTTGTCTACCCTGGTAGAGTGTCATGGTTTCGTAGCTCACAGCAACCTCAGACTTTTGGGCTCAAGTGATTCTCTTGTCTCAGCCTCCTAAGTAGCTGGGACTACAGTTGCCCGCCACAATGCCTGGCTGTATTTATTTATTTTTGTAGAGACAGAGTCTCACTTTATCGCCCTTGGTAGAGTGTGTCACACAGCTCACAGTAAACTCCAACTCCTGGGCTTAGGCGATTCTCTTGTCTCTGCCCCCAAGTAGCTGGAAGTACAGGCATCCGCCACAACACCTGGCTATTTATTTGTTGCAATTTCACCTTAGGTATATGTAGCCAGCCCCCTACCCCACTGAGCCACAGGTGCCACCCATGCTGTTGCATCTTTAAATGGTGTTGAACTCCTGGTTTCAAGCAACCGTCCCACCTCAGCCTCCTAAAGGAATAGGATTGTGGGTGTGAGCCCCTGTGCCGGTTTTCCTAGACTTACTTTAACTACAGGATTTGAATATAGCTTTTCTCCATTGTATTTTTGTCTTTTCTTTTTTATAGACAAATGAAGCTTATGACCAAGGGAAACTAATTTGAATAGGAGAGGATATGCTTGAAAATGAACTTGTGGCCATGGGAACCAGGATTGCCAATTTTTTATTTATATATGACCAAAATCTTAAGATTTCAAAAAAATGAAGGGAGAGAAAACCTGACCTTCGTTTGTTTTCCCAGCCAGCTCGGAATTTGTACTTGTAATTTGTAAGACTGCTTTGGGCATGGTAGTTGAATGCAGATGGCCTTGTTAAACTCTCTACAAAGGTTGTTTACTGTGCAGATTAAAAGCATAAGAGAACTACAAAAAGAATATTAAACCTACATAAAAGAGCAGACTATTTCATGAAAGCATTGCTTTTAAAGTGGTAAAAGCACTCCTTAGATTGAATAAGGGGTCGGGAATATGAAATGAAATATTTTCTTATTCTTCAGATAAACCCAGGGCTCCTACCTCTGTTGTAATTTTTGCTTGCTTTATGGTATTTAAATATTATACTGTATTTGGTTGCTTGCTTCTAGTATTTTTTAATTAGAATAAATTACTTGAGGTGGCATGCGTGTTTTATCTTTATATCTTCTTTCCGTGGCTTGTGGGAGGCAATCAGTAAATATTCCTTGATTTAGCAATGCATACTTATTTATAGTGGTAAAGGATATTAGCACATTCGTGTTTGTAGTATAGTAATAAGCTTTAGCTTATGTCCAAAACATTTCATTGAAAACTAACAGATTCTAAGGTTCCTGCTCTCTAATGTTTTGCTTTTACTCTGAGGAGGATCTTTTTTTTTTTTAGACAGAATGTCAAGCTATTGCCCTGGGTAGAGTGCTGTGGCATCATAGCTCACAGCAACCTCTTAACTCAGGCCCAAGCTATCCTCTTGCCTCTGTTTTTCTATTTTATAGTAGAGATGGGGTCTTGCTTTTGCTCAGAATTGTCTCAAACTCATGAGCTTAAGCAATTCACATGCCTGGGCCTCCCAGAGTGCTAGGATTACAGGCGTGAGCCACTGTGTCCAGCCTCTGAGGAAGGTCTTGGGAAATATTTTTATTCTTACCAATGAGCATGGTTCTCTTTGCCAGGCTTAAGGCAAATCGGAAACAAGATACTATGAAGAGATTAAGAAAGGTTATTACAGCAGGGATGTTAATACATGATCTGTCTGTGCCTTCCTTCCTTCCTGACTACTTCATTATTGTTTAGTCATATTGGACATTGTGCAGTTTCCTGACTACATTGCTGCCTTTTTTGTGAGTTACCACTCCATACCACCTAATACTTACCATTATCATAGTACTTATTTTGCAGCTGTTTTTGTTTCATTTTTATAGCATTACTTTTTCATCATCATCATCATCATCATTGTTACTATTGTTTATAGTACTTAGAGTTGCTATTTTAAGCATATACTTTTTGAAAGTAGAAAACCATGTCTCCCTTTTTGGTTTAGTACCTGTCACCCAGTAGTCATTTACATATATGACTCAGTGAATAAATGAGACAATTCAATTTTAAAAACAAGATCATGTTAAAGCAAAAGATTTTTTCCAAACTAGGGACAAGTAGGCCCACAAACCTTAACCCGGAAAGAGAATTCATTGTCAAAATATAGTGGGATAATTGATGTGCATGATTTTTAAAATGCTGTAGGTTAAGTATGTTCACATAGGAATTAAAGAGGATTAACCTACAATCAGTTCAAGCTTTTAAAACATGCAGTCATTTTCTTTGGGGTTCGTGATCTTTGCTTTTATTCCTTAAGAAGATTGCTAGATTTGTGTTGAATAGAGCTGAGATCTCCATAGTAAAATGTATAGTCACTGTTTATGTGCTATGCAATCATACATATGATCACTGTAAAAGTTTTGCCACAGATGTTAGCAAGTCTCTCATCTTCCTTTGCATGATCATTTGGAAGAGCAATTAAAAAACAGAATGAGGAAAAAATAATCTTAGTCCAGGCAAATATTTATCATTCTGTACTTAAGATACATGATTTTACCTTGGGTTTGCTTAACATGAAATCTTTTCTTTAGTATTTAAGAATTATCCCAACAGAAAAGCTATCAGTAGGTATTTGGCATTCTTGAGCTGTGCTGTTTTGCCTCGAGTTATTAAGACTCATTGCCAGAGGCAGACTTTGCCATCCTTTATGTTTCGATGTTTAAAATGAATTTTTAATTTCTTTCCAGTCTCTGCAAACTGAATCATCCAATACCTAGAAAATCCAGACTATCCTTTGTAGGCATGACTCTCCACATTGGTGCGGCTAGCCATGAACTATCCTTTTCTTCTCCCTCTTTTTCCCAGATATCTCCCGGGGCCAATTCAGCACCTCTACCTGGCCATCCTAACAAGGTGATTTGTGAAAGGGTGAGACTTCAGAGCCTGTTCCCTCTCCTCCCAAGTGATCAGAACACTACCGTTCAAGAGGATGCTCACTTCAAAGCTTTCTTCCAGGTTCTTATATATTTACCCTTTCCCTACATAGGGCTAAAAGTCACAGATGCATTCTAGGGTGTTTCTAGGAAGGCTTGAAACAAAATTTGCAGTATCTTCTTTTTTTCTGTTGTTTGTGGGAATAAATATTCTTCTTAAAGGCCTTCTTTAACTTTTTCAGTCAGCTTTTCTGACAAATGTTTTTCTTCTCTTGAGCTACTGTTAATTATTTGACTAAATATTCTTGTTTTTTGTTCTTTTTGGTCTTAATCATTTGTATGAGTAAAAGATTCTATAGAATATATGAAGTTGTATAGGAAAGAAAAAATGGAAGCATTTAAGATATTTCTTAAAGTCACTACTGATTTGCTTGGCCTTCAGAGTTGGATAGTAATGTATATTTCTGAGAGAGAAAACGGTTACTTGCCTTGTATCTTTTGCTATCTGTCGGTAAATTGTGATTTAAATTTTTAAAAAATATTAAGAAGTAAGGTGTAAGTGGATTAAAATTATCATTAGGTTATTAACAGGATTTTTGGAATTTGCCTACATAAATCATTGGCTACCAAACTTTCAATTATATACTTAGAGAAACATTTTCGTAATGGAAGTCAGTATCACTATTACCCACAAAAGAAGTTACAGAATTGCTTCTGGGGGTAGTGTTGTGGTCCTACAAGTATAAACCTGAGATAGGAAAATAGTTGATAATTAGGGCTGGGACCTTTTTTATTTACTTTTGAGACAAAGTCTCACTTTGTTGCCCTCAGTAGAGCACTGTGGCACCATAGGTCATAGCAACTTCAAACTCTTGGGCTCAAGTAATTCTCTTGTTTCAGCCTCCTGAGTAGCTGAGATTACAAGGTGCCCACCACAACGCCTGGCTGCTTTTTAGAGAATTTGCTCAGGCTAGTCTTGAACCTTTGAGTTCAGGCAATCCACCTGCCTCAGCCTCTGGAGTGCTAGTATTACAGGTGTTGAGCCGCTACACAGGGCTGGGACTTTGAGATGAAAAAGGCTTGCTTTTTGTTTGTGTGGGCGTGACAGGTTCGGACCTGGAATTAGTTTTGAAAGGGAATGCATGTGACAAATGAAGTTGGAGATGTGAACTTTCTGGAGGTAGCTGTATAGGTGATCTAGGACTCTTCAGTCTGGTATTCCTTGTGGAAATTTGTGCCAAATTCTCTGCTTTGCATCCACTAACTTTGTTTTTTAACCCTCACGATAGACTAGTCATGAGTGGTTTTTTAGAGGAGGAAAGAGGTTCAGAAAAGTTCACTGACATGGTCTAATTGCTTATCCAGTTATTAGGAGAGCAGGGACTCAAGTCCAGCTTTCACTATATCTTATCTGCTATAAATACATATAAAAGGAAGAAACTGACATAATACCAGGTGCTGCCAACAGTAAGTCTTTTGATACTGTTTTCCATACTCCCTTTGAGTCTTTAGACATTAGTTCAACATTAACTTTAATTTACATAGTAGCTGCCAAATGTAATGGATTTAAACTCATGTTTTGAAAGTGAAACAGGTTAGAGCTGATTGTACTTGGTTGTTAACAGAAAAGTGAAAGATATTATTAAATTTGTATTTGTAATCCTGATTTAACTTAAACCTTACTTTCCTCTAGCTTATAAATTAGGACGTCAGTGAACTTTGCTCCCAGGGGAGACTTGAGGTTTTCTTTACCCAGCCACTGTTGTACGTGAAGTAAAATAGATGTTTCTCACAACCCCTCTGAGATACTGATCCCTTCAACTAATTCTGATGCCAAAAATATGTGTAATTTGTTCCAGTTGTGCTTCTCATCTTTAAATTTAGTTATCGCATGAAAAGGAAAACCTACCCAGCTATTTCCTTACTAAATTATTGTCTTAATATATTATGCTTTTTTATTCTTGGCTTTCTCTAAAGTACCTTCCCTCCCAACTCTTTGTACTTTACCTTCCCTTTGGAATAATCTATTTTAAACAGATTGACCTACCTCTTCCATTTTTTTCTTAAAGTATCCTCTTTGCTACCTAATCTTAGATATAGCTCCTCTCTTTTTCTGAAAACATCACTTCTCCTGCAACCTTCTCTACTGGTAAAGAAGTTATTGATTCCTTACCTTTCCCCCCAGCTTTCCCCCCAACATACACCCTGAGGAAAAAGTTGGCGTGTGGCAAGTAAGTGTGGTGGATTATTATTTCTGACCAATACATACTTTATTTTTTTAATTATAAATTATCTCATATATGCAAGTTACAGAGTCTAAAGCAGACCATGTATAATAATTAAACACCATCCAACTTAAGAAATCAACTATCGGCTTAGCACCTGTGGCTCAAGCGGCTAAGGCGCCAGCCACATACACCTAAGGTGGCGGGTTTGAATCCCCAGCCCAGGCCCGCCAAACAACAATGATGGCTACAACCAAAAAATGGCCAGGCGTTGTGGCGGGCGCCTGTAGTCCCAGCTACTTGGGAGGCTGAGGCAGGAGACTCGCTTAAGCCCAGGAGTTGGAGGTTGCTGTGAGCTGTGATGCCATAGCACACTACCCGGGGGATAGCTTGAGGCTCCATCTTAAAAAAAAAAAAAGAAATCAACTATCAATCCCACTATGTTGCCCTCGGTAGAGTGCTGTGGCATCACAGCTCCCAGCAACCTCAAACTCTTAAGCTTAAGCGATTCTCTTGCCTCAGCCTCCCAAATAGCTGGGAATACAGGCAGGCGCCTGCCACAACACCCAGGTATTTTTTGTTCGCAGTTGTCGTTGTTTGGCAGGCCCAGGCTGGGTTCGAACCCACCAACTTTGCTGTATGTGGCTGGCGCCGTAACCACTGTGCTACGGGCAGCGAGCCTCAACTCATCAGTACTTTTACAGCCCTTATTTGACCCTCTATATTATATCCATCTGCTGTGCCCTACCTGTGCTTTAGGTAAACGTCTGTGTTCAGTATCCCTTTGCTTTTATGTATGATTTTACGACGTAAAATATCCCTTGATACTATACTTTTTAATTTTGGTTGTTTCTAAACTTAAATAGTATCATACTTGTGTACCTTTTTCTTGAGATTGATCTGTATTAATGCATATGACTGTGTGGTTCATTAATTTTGCTGCTTTTAGTATTCTGTTATGAATATACTATAGCTTTATAGTTTATCCCCTTTCTTTGAGTTTTGGGGTAGATTCCTGTTGATTATTACTATTACAGGCACTGCTGCATGAATATTCTTATATATGTATCCTTCTATACATTTGATTGATATTTAAATGTTTCTATAAAAGGAATGTATAAACCTAAGCATATTTGTGTCTCTAGAAAAACCTATATTTAAAATTAGACCCTTTAAGTGCCTCCTACAGTATTTTTAAAATTAAAAAATTAAAAGTATAGTTAACATGGAATATAATTCACCCTTTTAGTACCCAGGTTTGTGAGTGTTGACAAATGCATAAAGAGAGGTGGAACCACCAACACAATCAAGTATAGAACAGTTATATCACCCCTTAAAACTCTTATCATGTTTCTTTGGTGTCTCCCCGTATCTTAAAGTTTTTAAATTAGGCTCAGCACCTGTAGCTCAGCGGCTAGCGCGCCAGCCGTGTACACTGGAGCTGGGGGGTTCTAATCCAACCTGGGCCTGCCAAACAGTAGTGAAAACTCCAACCAAAAAATAGCCGGGCGTTGTGGTGGGTACCTGTAGTCTCAGCTATTTGGGAGGCTGAGGCAAGAGAATTGCTTTAGTTGAAGAGTTTGAGGTGGTTGTGAGCTATGACACCATAGCACTCTACTAAGGGTGACAGCTGTCTCAAAAAAAGTTTTTAAATTAGCAGTTACTTTACTATCAATAGATTTAAAATTCATAAGGAAGATTATTTAGAAAAACAGGGAAAAAATTTCCCAAAATTTGAGGGGAAAATATATCAAAAGAGATGGCAAATCATGTCAGAAAAAAATAGCTCTTTGTCAGTGACCTCCATGTTAGTAAATCTGGTGAATATTTTTCACTCTGTATCTCTTACGTGACCTCTCCATTGCATCCTTGAAACCCCCTCATCAACTAACTACCCAACATTAAATGTTGGATTTCTCAGGATTCGTTATTGAGTACAATTTTGTTCATGCCTATGCTTCATTGGCCCGCAACCTATTCATCGCATACCCAAACTCCTCAATTTATATCCCTTACTCTCTGATCTCAGCTATTGATGTAGAGCCTCCTGGTGGTTATCTCAAAAGCTCTCTCTCTTTTTTTTTTTTTTTTTGAGACAAGCCTCAAGCTGTCCCCCCTGGGTAGAGTACCTTGATATCACAGCTCACAGCAACCTCCAACTCCTGGGCTCAAGCGAGTCTCCTGTCTCAGCCTCCCAAGTAGCTAGGACCATAGCGCCTGCCACAAGGCCAGGGTATTTTTTGGTTGCAGCTGTCATTGTTATTTGGTGGGCCTGGGCTGGATTCGAACCCACCACCTTAGGTGTATGTGGCTGGCACCTTAGCCATTTGAGCCACAGTCACAGGTGCCAAGCCATCAAAAGCTCTCTTGATTTTAGGTTGTTCTTAACTGTCTTCTCTGTTTTCACTGGTTTTATGCATATGCTTTAAAGTTTTCATTTTAACTATTAATGTTTACAGCCTAAAATTTTATTATACTTACAAATACATGATGAATAAAATCTAGTACTGTGGTAGAACTACAGTGACTGAAAATAGTGCAGTTGTGGGCAGCGCCTATGGCTCAGTGGGTAGGGCGCTGGCCTCATTTACTGCGGGTGGCGGGTTCAAACCCAGCCCTAGCCAAACTGCAACAAAAAAATAGCGGGTGCCTGTAGTCCCAGCTACTCAGGAGGCTGAGGCAAGAGAATTGCCTAAGCCCAGGAGTTGGAAGTAACTGTGAGCTGTGACTCTATGGCACTCTACTGAGGGTGATAAAATGAGACTTTGCCTCAAAGAAAAAGAAAATAGTACAGTTGTAGCATCAAATTAAATTAGTTTTTGTGAACCAGTGATGTTTTGTGGGATTAAAAATTGGGAAAAATCTAACATCACTAATCTTTTGCTTAAAAACTAGCAAAACTCTCCAAGACTTAAGATGCTCTTCCAAAGCTCATATTTTGTAGTGGATTAGCAGTTATAGCCAGTGGTAGTAATTATGATGGGATTGCAATATACTATACCATTAGACACCCTTTTCCAAGCACTCACTGCCTCTAAAACCATTGTTTTCTTTGGGCTTTCATGAAAAAGCACAAACTTGGATTATATCTAAAAGCAAAATTCTTATTTTGTTTCTGTATGTTTATGGTAATTTTTGAAAACAATATCAAAGCCTCTTTTCCCCCCATAAGTAAAATAATATTCTAGGAAGATATATTGTCTGGTTGAGAGATTGAATTTTTTTGTGAAATCTTCTAAACTGTGTAATATCAGAGGTATACATCAAAAATCATATATTGGGTGGCACCTGTGCCTCAGTAGTAGAGCACTGGCCTCATATACCGAGGCTGTTGTGTTCGAACCTGGCCCTGGCCAAACTGCAACAGAAAAAATAGCCAGGCGTTCTGGCAGGCGCCTGTAGTCCCAGCTACTCGGGAGGCTGAGGCAAGAGTATCACCTAAGCCCAGGAGTTGGAGGTTGCTGTGAGCTGACTCCACAGTACTCTACTGAGGGTGATAAAGAGACTCTGTCTCTTTAAAGTTTAAAGATTTCAATTTGTGGAGAACTAAGTGAGGTAATGTTTAGAGATCATTTTATAAATATTATGATCCAAATATAAAATTGTTAATTTTCTCCTTTCCCATGCCTGTGTCCATGCATTGTAAAACAAAAAATGATCTTGTCTTGGTTATTAATAGCAAGTTGCCTGTGTAGAGTATGATGATATTCTAAGTGTTTTCATCTTTGTTTAAAATAGATGAAATTCAGTGAGAGTTTGCCATCAGGGGCCATTTGCATTTAACTTTTTTTCCCCCTTAATTGTGAATGAGACCACATTTTTGGTATAGATAGTTAAAGCAAGTAGAGAAAGTCTGGAGTTTAAAGGAGAATTGAGGCTTCTTAAATCATACTGTGCTTCTTTATAAGGCTAAGGTTAATGGTAGTCCTTCTGAAGACGATTAGAAAGGATCGGGTTGTTGGGGGATTTCATTCCCGTACTCTTTATTGCTTTAGAAAGAAAGTCCTTGGGACTCACTAATGGTTACTGAAGTCAGAGGCACATTTTGGTCACTGCTTTTGTAGAGCTTGGAATCTTTTTCTGTTTTGGGAGAAAGTTTGGCACAATGTCTCCTGTCATCTTCTAGATTTCCTGGTATGTGTGATGTGATGTTACATATCATTTGATTTTTTAGTATTTAATAACTTCTGGCTTGGTTTTGTGAGTCATGGAATGCATTCTTAGGCCTACCTACAGGGTTGATTGTAATTCTAATAATGATATTTTGTTTATAAAGATGGTTTGGTGCTGATAGAAGTATAATCCTAAACTTATTAGATATAAGGCTAAATATTAAAATCTACCATTTTTTCTTTTGTACTCCCTTTATGCCCTCCCTTACCTCCTTTAACTCTGTCTTCTTCGTCCCTTGATTCTTTTGTACTAGTGTTCAGTACTGTAATCTGTACAATATTCTGTACCAGTGGAAACAGTACTTGTTCCTTATTTGAACAAGATGAGTCCATACCTTGTAGCTTTAGGTTGTCAAGGTCTGGTACTTTGAAAAGTCAGCCCACTGGCACAGAATTAAATGAGGAAGGGAGGAGAAGAACTTCTCTCTCTGAGACTAAAAAGCAAAAATTTAAAATAATTTATTATTAGGGCTCTCCACCAAGGAGAATTAAATAGCTCAGTGGTTGGGGCACTGGTCACATGCACCGGGGCTGGTGGGTTTGAACCCTGCCCAAGCCTGCTAAACAACAAAAAGTAGCCGCTGGCTCGGCACCTATAGCGCAGCAGCTAGAGCACCAGCCATATACACTGCAGCTGGTGGGTTCGAATTCAGCCTGGGCCTGCCAAACAATGATGACAACAGCAACCAAAAAATAGCTGGGCATTCTGGCAGGCACCTGTAGGCCCAGCTACTTGGGAGGCTGAGCTAAGAGAATTGCTTAAGCCAAAGAGTTTGAGGTTGCTGTAAGCTGTGATGCCATGGCACTCTCCAGGGCAAGCAACATAGTGACCTCTGTCTCAAAAATATTATTATTTTATTATTATTAGGTACTTTTCCCAAAACAGTCCCTTATCTCTTAGTTCATTGGTTCTCAAAGTGTTCCTGGATCAGCAGCATAAAGCATCACCTGAGATAATGGTAGAAATGCCAGTTTGGGGACCCAATCCCAACTTTCTGAGTTAAAGACTGGGGAGCAGAGCCAGCAATCTAAGGTTTCTGAGGGAAGCAAAAGTTTGAGGACCACTTGTGTAGGTAATGGGAGTATCCTAAATACCTTTGTATTTACCGCTCTCAAGAATCCTAGGAATAGCATAGTTCTAGACTAGTTTTCAAATTAATTTCTAAGCTTTGAGGTTCACAGGCAGCATGGGTAATGAAAATTTGTTTTTGAGACAGTAGTCTCTGCTGCCCAGTCTAGAGTGCCATGGTGTCAGCCTTGCTCACGGCAACCTCAAACTCCTAGGTTCAAGCAATCCTGTTCTTCCTATAAGTGCCTATCATAATACGTGACTAATTTTTGTATTTTTAGTAGAGACAGGGTCTTGCTCTTGCTGAGGCTGGTCCTGAACTCCTGAGCTCAAACGATCTACCTGCCTTGGCCTGCCACAGTGCTAGGATTATAGTTGTGAGCCACTGCCTGGCAAAAGGACATTTATATTGAAAATTTAAATCTCAATTTGGTATGAAGAATGAACTTGAGTTTGAATTCTCAGAGGAGAAACCCTTCCTCCACTTAAAAGTTCAGACAGTCTCATTTCCTTGCTGATTCTATGCCAGTGGGATGAATTTTTCTAATTTTGCTTTTTATACTAAGTGATTACTTTGGAAGTTTTGACTTTCTCCAGAGGTCTTGGTGCTAAGTCCTTATGAATTCTGTTCCTTCTAAGAGCATTAAAAATATAGACCTAGTTTTCAGTTTTCCTCTCTGTTTCTAGGTCCATTTTTTCCCCCTGAGTTCAGCAATACTAAAAGTATGTTTGTTATGCTTAAGCCATTATGTTCAGATATTTATTATGATTTTTCATATTTAACTCATGATTTTGTCCGTAGTTACTTTAGCAAAGTTTTGTAATACTTATGTTCTATTCTGTAACTGCAGCAGTGATCTTCTCATGCCTTGGCCTGATTTTAATTCTTGAAAACCAGTTAAATGCTTGATCTTATGTTAGGAATAGTCCTATATTATTGTTGCAGACAAAGAGCACATTTGCCCCATGGAGAAGGAAGTGTAATCTTCTGAGTACTCTACCTTTTCCACTCAAAGAAAAGAATGCTTTAGATGATGACAAGGTCAGCTAGATTTGCATTTCTCTTAGATTTTCCTAGATCAGTAACTTTTTCTTTTTCTTTTTCTTTTTTTTTTTTTTTTTGAGACAGAGCCTCAAGCTGTTGCCCTGGATAGAGGGCCGTGGTATCACAGCTCACAGCAACCTCTAATTCCTGGGCTTAAGCGATTCTCTTGCCTCAGCCTCCCAAACAGCTGGGACTACAGGTGTCTGCCACAACACTGTGCTATTTTTGGGTTGAAGTTGTCAGCCCCGGGCTGGATTCGAACCCACCAGCTCTGGTGTATATCACTGGCACCTTAGCCACTTGAGCTACAGGTGCCTTGCCCAGTTACCTTTTCTATGACATAAGAGCCATGTGCTTACATTTTATTAATAACATTCACCTTCTAAGTCATATGTTTTGTTATTTTAATTTTTTTATACATTTTCAGAGATGAGGTCTTGCTCTGTTACTCAGGCTGGAGTGCAAGTGTAATTATAGCTCACTGTAACCTTGAACTCCTGGGTTCAAGTTATCCTCCTGCCTCAGCCTTCTAAATGGCTCAGACCAGGCATCCTCAAACTACGGCCTGCGGGCCACATACAGACCTCCTAGGACATTTATCTAGCCCACCAGGTATTTTTGCTGCCGCTGCCTGTCCTATTTACAGCTGACTCATCCTGGGCCCGCAGTCTGACCCTCCAACATTCTGAGGGACAGTAAACTGGCCTGCTGTTTAAAAAGTTTGAGGACCCCCCCGGCTCAGACTATAGTGCATGCCACCATGGCTGGTTAGTTTAAAAAAACTTTAGATGAAAGTTGCTGCGTTATCCAGACTAGTCTTGAGCTCCTGGCTTAAAGTGGTCCTTGCCCTCCCAAAGTGCTGGGATTACAGATGTGAGCCAGTATGCCCTGCCTTCAGCTATGTATTTTGAATCTACTTTATTCATTAGGGCATTTTTTTGAATCTACTTTATTCATTTTAAGTCATATTTTTTAGAACCCTCTAACTTGTTCTAAATTGGAATGATTACTTTGCAGATTTGCTACATCACCATTCTTGGGATGTCATTTCATTGCACTTTCGTGTTACTTCTACTGTTTATTGGAGAGTATGTGTTTTTTAGTATCTTCAATATCTGAAATAATAAGAGGGAACACACATAAAATCAAGTGAAATTTTCTGTTATGTGAGGAGAACTTTGAGTCTTTATACATCTGGCAAAGGTCTTTGTTTCTGCCCTCACTGTAATTGATGGTTTGATCAGAGTATAAAATTCTAGAGGTTCAGTGTTATTTTCACTCAGAGCACTTTTAACATCCTTTTTTGCTCATCTAATTCTTATTTCTTTATAGGCTACTAACTCTTCTTTTTTCTGAAAACTAAGGATTTCTTTGGAGTGCAAATGATACCACATTGCATTTACTATGGTAAACTGCTTTTTAATGTGTTCCTGTCTTAATTATCCACGGTGGTTTCTTATTTTCTTTTTTAAAATAAAACTTATTAACAAAGAACTAATGATGCTCACCTACCTTCGTTACTTCCTGTTCTGTATCTCCTCTTTTCACCAATGTGAACCCATTATAACACAAAGAAAAAGAAATGGGGAACTTTTCTTAGCCACCTATACTTACCTCTGTCTACTCTTAAAAAGTAATTCATGTGTTGTAAAATATGAGCAGCTATTAACCAACAATTTGAACATTACTGATGAAAATATGTAAAAGTTTATAGCCTAAGGGCTCTCTCAGGTCCTTTGACCTTTACCATGTGGATCTGCAGCATTCTCCATTTTAGTCCTCCAGCTTCTAGAGTTCAGAGTTTCCTATCTTAGTTTACAATAGGCTTTCTAGCCTACTATACATGTGAAAGCTAATGATTATGATTGCTTACTAATATTTTGTACTTTTAAAGTCAGTGTTAATCAGATCTGTTTCACTAGCTGTGGAGATAACTAACCTCTTCCTGGTGCTTATGTGTACATGTACATATCTGATGTTCATGTACAAGTTTATCAGTTCTTGGTTCTGCCTTTTTTTTTCGTTTTGAAATAGTGTCAGGCTGTCGCCCTGGGTAGAGAACCATGGCATCATAAAATTTTTTGTAGAGACAAGCAAGGTCTTGCTCAGCTCCTCAAGGTGATCTCGAATGCCTGGGCTCAAGTGATCCTCTCACTTCAATTTCCCAAAGTGTTGGGGTTACGGGCATGCACCTCTGTGTTCAGCCTAACACTGCAACCTTTTATATAAGGGACTTGAGCGTGTGCAAATTTGGGTATGTTGGGAATCAGGTATCCTAAAAACCAACCCTCCTGCCTCAGTACCAAGTGATGACTTTACCATTAAATCTGGGGAGATAATAAGTTAGCGTAGTGTTAGGGAGGGTGACAACAGCATGCTTTTGTATTTGAATTATATTATTTCTTAAATATAGAAGGAAATAGATGTTTTTGGAATATCTCTGCTGAATAATTTGGGACAAATTAACCATTTAGCAATTAGCTTTTCTTCATTCAGTTTAAAATCTAACATAGACGTATATACCCCTGTTTACTCTTTTGCTAATGTTTTACTGTGATTTTTGTGCTAACAGCAGGTACTGTTTTGCAATCAAAAAAATATTCTAATGCCCAGGTAATTAGGACTTGCAGGAATAGTTTGGGCATAGTTAGAAAACATACAACCGGCTCGGCACCTATAGCTCAACCAGCTAAGGCACCAGCCACATACACCTGAGGTGGCGGGTTTGAATCCCCAGCCTGGACCCGCCAAACAACAATAATGGCTGCAACCAAAAAATAGCCAGGCGTTGTGGTGGGCGCCTGTGGTCCCAGCTACTTGGGAGGCAGAGGCAAGAGACTCGCTTGAGCCCAGGAGTTGGAGGTTGCTGTGAGCTATAATGCCATGGCACTCTACCCAGGGGGACAGCTTGAGGCTCTGTCTCAA
>CAUYTI010010957.1:0-25170 GCA_963575145.1 Galago senegalensis | reverse complement strand
TTCCTTCCTTCCTTCCTTCCTTCTTTCTTTCTTTCTTTCTTTCTTTCTTTCTTTCTTTCCAGTTTTTGGCTGGGGTTAGGTTTGAACCCACCACCTCTAGTATATGGGGCCGGCACCCTACTCCTTTGAGCCACAGGCACCGCCCATGATTTCTTAATTAGATGGTAAGCTTCTTGAGGGTGGAATGCCTTCAACTAATTTTCTCCAACTTTTAGTGTATCTAATATAGCCCTATCCAAATAGTAAACTGCCAAGGAATATTTGCTGATTAGATTGAACTTTAAGAAGTCATCTGATAGCCACAGAAGTATTACAAATGATTTTATCAGGTGTAAGCAAAGATAATACATAAGCTGAACTCTGAGGAAGGCTACTTATAAGTCTATTAAGGGAGTATTTTCCGTGTGTCACTTATTCACAGGCATCTAGCTTTGAATGGCAGCTTCGCATCACAGGAAGAGCTAGTGCGGTGGGGCAGAGACACATGCTGCATTTGTTTGCCAATTGCAGCATCGTGGATAAACTTTTGAGGTCAGCTGCACCATATCTTCCTCTACTCGCATTTTTTAATATCCTGAAGAAATCTATTCTTAATAATCAATTGGCATTAAAGAAGAGCACAGACATTTCAAATTAAATATCTTAATTAAACGCACATCTGAGAACCTTAATTTAACGTATTACCTAAAGCTCTGTGCTCTCAAGACATCTTAATTTACACTGTGCGTAATCGCACCTTCTTCTTTCACTCCAGGCAGTAAATGGAGCAAGGAGCTCCTTGTGTTCCTTTAACAGAGATTAAAATTTCTATTATAAAACAATCCTGCACAAACAGCCTCCATTTATCTTCAAGCATAAGTTGTTTATCCAGGGAAGGCCATTAAGCCTTTTTTTTTTTTTTTAACATTTCAGGCACTCAAGCCAAGCCATCGTCAACAGCCAGACCTGAAGAAAGTAAGTATAATCTATTATGATTATAGATTCAGGGAGAATTGATAATGATTTAGTTTGAATTACCTCAAATCTTCAGCAAGACTGAAAAAAGAACTGTCTTTCCTTCTGAGAAAAAACAAATCTTTTATAAGGATAAAAAAAGGACATATCTCAGGCAGATTTGTAGTAAGTTCCATATTTTCTGCATTTCATTAAGTTAGCTTTATATTGGCATGCTGATTTTTAAAAACAAACATACAAAAAATCTTTTTCATACAAGGCCTAACAATTGAGGTTCACAAACTCATCCTAGAAAATGTGCTACATATTTCACTGTTGAGTATCACCATGGTCATCTTTGGATTCCTCCCCTTGGGAAGCCATGCGCTGATGCCAGTGCCTGGTCTACGCCACTCATCAAAGCAATTTTGGAACTGTTTTTTTGGAATGGCCATCAGAGCCGTCCTCGTATTACCTTTGATATCCTGAATATCATCAACGTGTCTTCCTTTCACTATTTCCTTCACTGGAGGCCAGATCAGGTAGTAGGGAGGGTGTTTCAACAAGAGAATGAGATTGGAGAAGAGAAATAAAAAGAGCAAAGGCCCAAGACCCACAACCTCAGCATTCCACAAATTAGTCCGGCATACGCTCTTAAATGGAAAATGTTGTTTTTTCAGTTTTGCTAAAGATTTGAGGTAACTTAAAACTTATTGAGAACTTACTATTTTTCTTATTCCAACTTAATCTCTTTCAAATACCTCTTTCTTGGCTCAGTGCCTGTGGCTCAAGCGGCTACGGTGCCAGCCACATACACCTAAGGTGGCGGGTTCGAATCCAGCCCGGACCCGCCAAACAACAATGGCTACAACCAAAAAATAGCCAGGTGTTGTGGCGAGCACCTGTGGTCCCAGCTACTTGGGAGGTCGAGGCAGGAGACTCACTTGAGCCCAGGAGTTGGAGGTTGCTGTGAGCAGTGAAAACATGGCACTCTACCCAGGGGGACAGCTTGACTCTCTGTCTCAAAAAAAAAATATATCTCTTTCTTTTCCTTCCTTGTTTCCTTCCTTCCTTCCTTCCTTCCTTCCTTCCTTCCTTCCTTCCTTCCTTCCTTCCTTTCTTCCTTCCTTCCTTCCTTCCATCCTTCCTTTCTTTCTTCTTTTCTTCTTTCCTTCCATTAATTTTAGAAATAACTCAGTAAATCATTTTGTTATAATTTTCACTGTTTTCGCAACAGAAAATTTCACATTATTTTTTCATGAAAGAAGTTAGATAAAATAGAATGGAGTGAATTAAAGGGATGCCTGCGGATAGTACAAGAATTTGAGAGATTTGGAAGAACATCCTGGAAACCAGTCATGCCACCTCCATTGGGCCAATAGGATATTCTTTGGTATCTTATATGAGCACACTTGGAAACAAATAAGTAAGAAAAAAATGTGCAGTTACTGCCATAGAAAAATATACTAAAATAATGAAAAAGAAAACAATTTAAAAGTGTTTAGAATCATGAGTTCTCACATAACAAATACCATGGAAGACCATTTTTGACATCATTGCAGACATATTGTATACTTGGTATAAAATGATAAAACGCATATGTGATTTGAGAACTTAAAGATACAGGGTGAAAGCAATAGGGAATTATGATGTTTAAATCAAAACTTTTTCACGTATTTTAAATCTTCTCTCCTTTTCCCCCAATGTCATGCCACGCAATTCATTTAGACGGACTGGTTTGCCTGATTTATACGCGGCTGTTGCATTTATGGGTGACGGATAATTTTTCCCCAGTGTCACAATGAGCCTTTAAAAAGGATTATATTCTACTGGCAAGCTAAGAATGATGTTTAAACATGGCTTTCTCAGCATTTATCTCTGAGTGATTGAATTTGAGTATCTCCTAGGAATAAAATATTTGATCAGAATCTTCTAAATTGCACTCCCAACGCTGATGCATAAACATAGCTCCCAGCTTATTCGAGAAGCTAAATTCCTAAAGAGAAATAGGTGGATGAGGACCTTGAGTAGAATTCTTATGACTAAAACATCCCAGAATGCAAAAATTTGGGAATATTCACAGTAAACCGAGGGCCTGTACGAACTTCTCGATGACTAAATGAGTACTTTCTAATGCACGTCTTTTAAGCCCCCCCCCCCACTTTGGTTTTCTCTCCTGTAATATTCACCTCCCTTGTATCCTGCATTCTATTTCCCTCAGGAAGAGTGCAGCCCAGTGCTGTATAAAACAAAAAGCTAACACTTCTTGAAAATGACCGATGAATTGTATCCCTTAATAGGCTGAAAATAATCAATGGGGCATGAAAGGAACTGGGCCAGGGCTGCCTGACACTGCCGATACTAAAACAATCCCGCGGCAGTAGTCAGAATGAGGAAAGCAGCCACATTGACCAACTTCTCTTCGGTGATCAGTTACGCGATATTAGTACACATTTCTCAAATAAAAATCATTACTTATCATTTAACAACTCCCCTCGTGAATTAGGTCGTTATTTGTCTACCACAAAGCATCACGCAAAATAACTGGCCTTTGTCACGAAAGGTGAACACATCCTACATAAAAGAAGATACAGTCGTCCCTGGAAATTCTAAAACATTTTCCATTTAAGAGCGTATGCCAGACTAATTTGCGGAATGATGAGGTTGTGGGTCTTGGGCCTTTGCTCACTTTTTATTTCTCTTCTTTAATCTCATTCTCTTCATTTTCTTTATTACTGAGAGGGAGGCAAACTCACAAAAACCTGTTATCTATTATCCTCATTCCAAATTTTGCTGGTTCTCAGTCCCTAGGGTTTGAAGTCAATATGTTTGGTAATGACTTTTTACAAAGAAAAAGGAAAAGGAACAGAGATTGGATTTCAAGTGTTATGATAAATGCATATCTGAACTTTCAGCTGAGTTGGGCTTAAAGAACCAGGCATCAATTGTAGAGAGAGGCATATTGTCGGAGAAACCGAAATCTGACAGAACGCTAAATAAAAACGCCATATTTTTTTCCTTTCTCGCTGCACACACAGACACACACACACACACACACTCCTCCCTAATCTAGTGGTAAAAACTGCTCAGGGACCTACTTAGCCATGATGCAAACAGAAAACAGCTAATACAAGATTTTTTGAGACACCAGAGCTTATTTTGCTCTGGCTTCTTCTGCTGATTTACTAATTGGCTTCAAATTAGGTTTATTGCCTGCATTTTGTTGGCTTATCAGGGTGAAGACACACGAAGAGGAGTGCTCTGTCTGAAAAAACGTGCTAACATCTCTTGTAAATCTCATCGGCAAACGGAATTCTCAAATATGTGTTTGAGAAAAGGGCAGCCCAATAAAAATATCAATCTGTTTTGTGTGATTGCTATGGAATATGGAGTCTTAACTGACAGTATTCCTTTAAAAAGAAAAGGGAAATATTAGAAGTGTCAGTTTTATCAGTTCCTATTTGTGACTAAGGAAGCTTTCTGCTTACTGTGGAAAACTTGGGAAACATTAATACATTTTGAAATGAAAATGGAGGCTGCCTCCTTTTCTTTCCTAAAATCTTTCCACATATTTCATTCTTTGCTTTCTCAAGGAGCATGTGAAAGCATTTATGTATGTGCGTGCACACACGTGTGTGTATGCATGGGTGCATGCCTATATGTGTATGTGAGTAATTACGTGCATCTTTGCTTTCTAATTGGAAACCAAGCTTTTAAATTATAGGAATCGGCTTGAGTTTAGCATCTTTAGTGACTTGTCGGAGCTAGAAACTTTGGACCACAGTGGAAGATGTCTATACTTGGTTGGATTACATTTTTCACCCCAAATTAAAAAAACATCACAGTGCTATCCAAGAATGCACAGGTTAAGAGCTTTATGGAGAGGGTGGCCTTTGTCGTCAGAGGTATAATCTTTAGGGACACAGTAGTCTTCAGCCTCCAGTGCTTTTGGGGATTCTTGTAGCGTCCCACTGAGTTCACTGGGGCTGTGAAGTGGGAAGCAAGGAAATGAGGATGTGGGGCGGCTATTTTTCCATCTGAGTGCTAACAGGTTTCTTGTTCCCACCAGGTGTTCTGTGCTAGAGCTGAGGTTCTCTCCCCCAAAGCCTGCACCTGCCAAGGCACTTCTGATGCACCTGTCCAGTGAGCAAGCTCTGAAAATACAGATGATCTGTTGGTCAGCTCCTCCCACGGACCTGATTGTTTTGGCTTTAATGGGACTATATGGAGGCTGTGTAGGCACAGCTGGATGTGTGCACTGACAAAGAAGTTCAGATCCCAGAAAAAAAGTACCATCTTAAACTGCTAGACATACTTGAAAAGAGAAAGCAAACGCCATTTCAGCCAGCCTTTCACCAGATGTCTGCGCTCTGGTCTGAAAGCTAACTAGAGCAGAGCTGCCACGCGGAAGGCCCTGAAGCTCCTGCTGTAGATTTGTTATTAATTAAAAATTCAGCAAGGGAAATCTCAGGTTCTTTAAAGGAATGCTTCATCTATTTCCCCATATGAGGATGAACTCTTAGAAATTCTATTTTATGATACTCATATCCATGGTTGGGGAGAACGAATTAATTGTTGGGGGAACAAAGTGGGTAAGTGAACACAGAAAAAAAGTCTTACCAAAAGAACAATTAAATGAGATAGGTCATATGATCAGGGTTGAATATACTCCTGGTGATTCTCCAGCTTCCTTTCTTTCAGTAGGAGGGAACTCAGGGAAAGCGCTACTTTCCCAAGGATTATTATTTAAGTCTACAAGCATACTGTAGAATTGAAGTTCTGGAAATCAAAATCTGAGTGATTAGTAGGGAATTAGGAGTTGCTTTGCACTACCCATTCTCGTAATTCAAATTGCCTTGTGGTGCTGGTATCTAAAATTCCAGTAGTACTCACCTCTTCTCCTTAATTCAGTTTAGTGAGTTGAAGCACATTTTTCAGTCCTAGAATTCTTAGGTGGTACACAATGAAGGGACTAGAAGGACCTAAAACAGCAATAAAGGAAATCAGTCATATTGACAGTAGTAAATTCTACTACTAAAGTTAACCAGGGTTTCCCATTATCTATAAAGCATTAAGAGTCATGAGTTTTTTATTTTCCTTTGTCCAAGTTATCACCCTTTGGTAGAAACTTTTACTGATCTAATCATGATGTTTGAAACTTCAGGATGTCAGGTTGTAGTGTTCCAATGAGAACATGCTTTGTTTGGTGCCAACTTCATTTTAGAATCCTGGCCTGACTGTGTCATATAACTAGGGTGACCAGACGTCCCGATTTTGGCGGGACAGTCCCGCTTTTCAACAATTTGTCCCGCATCCTTAGCATTTTAAAAAAGTCCCAATTTTGGAAAGAATGCACGAACGGGCTAGAGAACAAGAAGGGAATATATGGTTTTCGGCCGCCATATGGCTATTTTGACAGAATATGAGTTTTATATTATTTTTGCTAATTTTATAATGTTAAACTGTAATAAATAATTACTGAGACGTGATTATCGAGAACTGCTTATCAAAGTTTGCATTGTTGTCAGGCCCCGCCCTGCCCGGTCCCCTCCCCCCCCTTCCCCCGCTCCACCCCCGCTCCGCCCCCCCATGTTGTCCCACCTTCCAGATGTTAGAATCTGGTCACCCTACATATAACCAATGTCAATCCAATCCTTTCTCACACTATGCTTACAAAGTTGTAGCCAAATAAAATTTTACATCTTGCATGTTTATGAGATAGAGGTGGATTACTAATACTTTTCCACTCACAAAAACAGAAGCCACAAGTAATTAGTGCACAACCTGATTCATGGTGATTATTTCTACACAGCCAACACTCACACATGTCTTCTCTAGAGAAGTGAAGCAGGTATAAGAACAGTCAGAGAATGGGATTATGACACGTCCTCATGGAGAAAATGAAAGTGGGAAGAAGAGAGAGGAGATGAGGAGGTTGTAGCAGCTGCACCCAGCAATGAGTCATTACAGGACATAAAGGAGGAGAAAGGGTTTACGCATTTTATTAAGCCTTGAATAGTGGAAGAATGCTGAGATCACAGACAGAAGAGGCATATTTGGCAAAAGTTATGAGTTGTGTTTGGAAGCGTTAGCAGCCGAGTTTATTGAATCTGAAAAACAAGTGATAGGAAGTAAAATCTCTTTCTCAGTTTTGTTCGTAAGTCTGAACAAGTGCCATTGCAAAGTTTCAGAAATGTTGCATAATCATTTATCTAAAAATTGTCCCAATACTAAGCAGCACAGTTGGACCTTCATTGACGTGGGATTCTATTAAGTACATGTTGAAAGTATTTCTCCCACTTTTATGTTAGCCAGCCATATAGTGTCCTTCATCTTGGGCAAACAGTGTTGGGGGTTTCGTGTGTGTGCTTTTAGACACACCTGGAACAATTTTGTGTGTATTGTTGCCCCACTTTGACTCTAACTGTACCATGTGGTAATCCCTATTTTATAGTTGGCTTTCTTTTCACTCCTACTTCTCTCTCTCTGCCCCAGCGTGTATTCTTATATATGTATGTTTGCTATCTTTTATAAGAGACTGCTAATCTTCTCTGAAATAAATTATTAAAGTAATCTTTCATGGAAAAATTTTAGAAATTCCATCATCAGGATTCAGAAATACATTTAATCCTCATCCACCTCCTATTGACTCTTTAATCATGCTATCTAAATAATTACTCATAGACTTAGGAAAAAAACTTAGGACTGTGGTTGAAAATAGGGTCTCTGGACTCAGCTAGCTGTGGTAGGGCAGCCTTGGAGGTGCATTTCTCAGATTTCCCTCCAGGAGCATCTGCTGGGAAGGGTGTCATGAGCTTACAGCCTTCAGTAACAGTGCTTTGGGCATCTGCAGCACATTCAAGCTGAAGCCAGACAGCTCCACCAATGCCTGAGCATGACAGCCTATTGGCACCTGGCCATTTTTGCTCAGTGTGAGAACCCTCCATAAGTAGTCTTTGTGGTGGAGCACCCACTGGGCTGACTGTGGCATTCTCCAAGCTATCAGGGTCAGATTTTCATACTTGCTCACCTTTCTCAACTATCATAGCAACTTCTGTCTTTAGCTTCTTCCTACCCACTCCTCTCCTTTCTTCTTTATCTTTCACAGGCAGCACCCAGAATAAATCTCTTGCACTTCTGTGTTATCCAGTTCTCTGCTTTGTCGAGGGCCCTGATTGACACACATGACTCTTACATGTTCTCATTTCAACAGCATGAGGAGTGAATTTTCTTAATTTCTCTTTTCTTTCATCACTTCTTTTTTTGTTTGTTTGAGACAAGATTTTGCTCTATCACCTGGGCTAAAGTGCAAGAGTATCATCACAGCTCATTGCAAGCTTAAACTCCTTGGTTCATGTGAGCCTCCTGCCTCAGCTTTCCAAGTAGCTGGGTCTATGAGAATGTGCTACCGTGCCCCATTAATTTTTCTATTTTTTGTAGAGATGATCTTGCTCAAGCTAATCTAGAATTCCTGGCCTGAAGCAGTACCTAAAGCAGTGTCTGCCTGCCAAAGTGCTAGGATTATAGGTGGGAGCCACCATACCAGGCCCACTACCTATTTCTAATTATCATAAGAGTAATTCATGCATCCAAAAATAAAAAAAACCCTCAATAATCAAAAAAATTTATAACACCTTATTCTGTAGAAACTTCTCATTGTTTAAAAAAATTAAAACAGGGGATAAAATTCTGAGTTCTTATATGGAAACATTTTTATTTTGATGTCACAATTGATTATTAGTTCTTTTGGCTATAGAATTGTAGTATAAATTCATTTTATTTTCCTATAAATATGAGAACATTACCTTCTAGTAACTAGCATCACTATTGAAAAATCTAATGACAATTTAAAATTTGATCCCTTGTAGGTAAGCTGTATTTACCCTTAAGAACTTTTAAGAATTTTTATACACTCTTGGCTTAAAAATTTTACTGAATATGTTCATTTTTGTTTACCTTGCTGAGTACTCAGTGAACATGTTCCTATTTTTAGCTCTATTATTTTCTTAATAATAGAACTTTTCTTCTATTATTTCTTTGATTATTTCCACCACTCAATTGTCTTTCTACTCTGTTTCTTTATTTCTTTTATGGGAATGTTAAACTTCTTGATTGCTAATGTATGTGTAATTCTCTCACATTTTGAAAAATTATTTTTAACTAGGGCCAGGTGCAGTGGCTCACACCTATAATCCTAGGACTCTGGGTGGCTGAGGTGGGTGGACTGATTGAGCTAACAAGTTCCATCCCAGCCTGAGCCAGAGTGAGACCTTGTCGCTAAAAAGGTCTCTAAAAATAGCTGGGCATTACGGCAGGTACCTGTAGTCCCAGCTACTTGGGAGGATGAGGCAAAAGATCTCTTAAGCTCAAGAGTTTGAGGTTGCTGTGAACTATGATACCACACCACTATACCAAGGGTGACAAAGTGAAACTGTGTCTCTAACAAAAAAAAAAATTATTTTTAAGTAGTTCAGATTCTGCATATTTCCTCAACTTCTTCTTCGACAGTTTTTGAATTTATATATTTCCGATTTCTAAGAGATCTTGCCATTTATTTACTTCTGATTGTTTCTTTTTAGTAGAAGATTTTTGAGTTTCATAGATATGCCATAGTAGTCTATCCCAATGGGTATTATTGAGTTAGTTGGTTGTGGTAACAGGCATGCCTGGGTGGAATATGTCCTTTGCATTATTAATAATAGATTTTGTGTTTTCCTTATCACTTTTATTAAACCTCTTTCTTAGGCAGACTTCAAAATTCATAGCCAGGCAGTATATACTTAAAATTAAGTATTTAACTCTAGTAGTAATCTTCTAATTTGGGAGTTATTTACTGCATAGGTTTCTATTTTTCTCCCCCATGACTATAATTCCTGTGCATACAAATCTACTTACATTTTAATAACCTAAAATAACATTTCCTCAAAAAACTTCACCCACTCAGTGCTCATTTTTCCATGAATGATTAATGATGATAATTTATATAGAATCTTCTTCTGAACAGCACATTAAATAACAACATTGCCAGTGCAGCCTCTTCAAATCACATTATACTGGAGAGAAATACTAAAATTAAAGGCTGCTACTTTAACCAGTTGCAAATCATCAAAGTTATATTTATGAAGAACTGGAATAGTTAAAAGAAAGTACATTATCCTTACTCACAGAAGCATTATAAAGCAGTCATTAAAAGTGCTAATTTTACAAATAGCAGACTGGATTTAGATCCCAACTCAATTGTATATACTCTTGGGCAAAATATTTAGAGTCTGTTTCCTCAGAGGGTTGGTATGACAATTAATCATAACACATATGGATTTTTAGTATTGTGTCCAGTATATTGTAATCACTCAAAAATATTAGCTATTATGATAGATGAATAGGTTAGCAATCATCTCTCAGAGAAAAAAATCTTCTCTACTATTTTCTCTAAAGTGATTGACCTGTTCCTGTGGCATTACATCATTTCATTTTGTTTTTACTTCTAGAATACTTCTTACTTCATCCAATCTTCTTGTGTAAAGAGTCATTTTCTGCACTGCAGCTAATTTTCTGCACTGCCTGCCTATCAGAACCAGGCAACCAGAGATTGTCACCCTTATCTCCAAATAAGACTAGCAGAAACTTTGCATATTGTGTTCCATTCAATGAACATCTGGTGGAGGTACGGTGAAAGGGAATATGGTTTGATTCTTGGGAATCAAGAAATAAGAAAAAAATAACTGTTTTAAAATTACAAACTTATTCAAACATTTAGAAGGCAGAATCAAACATATGTTCCTGTGAGGAAAAGGAGAATACTAGTAAATAAAAGAAGCACTTCAGGAATTGGAAGTAGGCCTGGAATCATGAGTGACAAAATGGAAAGAAAAGATGCTCCGTGTAGGTTGAATAAATGAGGTTATGCAAGATAAGAGTACAAACAGTCTAACGGTTGGCACATGGCACCCATTTACTCTATGATAACATAGATTATCACAATTATCTGAACACGAGAAGAAGAGTAACAAATAGAGTACAAGGAAGGAGGTTAGGGAATGGACAGTGCTTTACATGAGAAAATGATGATCTTTCCCTTTAGAGTTATCACTCTTGACAACAACTGTAGTGGGGGATATAATGTACATCTTCATTGGGAAATGAATCCATTCATGTCTCACTTTCTGGGGTGGCTGAAGTACATGTTGGACACTAATAGTTTTCTTCTAGCCCTGTGGCTAAAGTCCTGAGCTTCTATAAGATTGGTGAAGCCAACCAGGGGGCCATGGATTAGACTAGCTAGACTGACAGACAGGAAGGCTTAGATTTGGCAGGTATGTGGAGGAAAGATCTAGAAACCACTTTGAATTATTTTAGATCTCACATGTATGAATAGGTTTGGCAGAGGGCAAAGGTGAAATACTAAATAGCTTTAAAATTTGTGGAATTGACTTGGGAGGCTGAGGCAAGAGAATCGCCTAAGCCCAGGAGTTGGAGGTCGCTGTGAGCAGTGTGATGCTCTGGCACTCTACCAAGGGCAATAAAGTGAGAATAAAGAAAAAAAAGTTGTGGAATTGTTCAAAGGCATGTCAGGCTTTCACAGTTGGGGAAGATTAGAATGAACCTTTACAGCGTTATTCTACTTTCCAAGTTTTAGTCTTTGTTATTCTAAATTCACTCTGATGCCTCCCTTGTTTACTAATTTAGCTAACAGCTACAGTTTCTTGGGCTTTAGAAATAGTCATATCCCAAAGCTGATCCTACTTCTTGCATCCAGTGTAGAATTGGCAGGTTGTTGTGGCTCTTGGTGTGTGGAGCCTAAGAATCTCTCTGTGGGAGGCTGGGGAGGGTGAGAAGCTGCAGAACTGAGACCTTAACTCAGCTTGGATGGTAAGAAAAGGAGCCTATTAGTGTATCACAAAGCTCCTTCCTTCCTTCTTGGCAGGGGTTGTTGCTTGGAGCCAGCAGGTGCTTAATGCTGTTAAATTTATGAGTAGCAAAAGCTGTTGGATTTCTTAACATCTGGGTAACATAAATTATCAAATTTTTTTTTTTTTTTTTGCCCAACATAGCTGGAAAATGACTTTGAAATCCATGGAAAGCCATTAAGTAACCTTTATAGGAACGTGTTTATTTTTTAACATATACCTGTGTGACTGTAACCTGTCCCTAGATGAGCTGACAAACCCTGGCAGGGCAGGAAGTAGCAGGTTCAGGGAAAGCTAAAGCCCAACAATTTGCCATGGTTGGCTTTTGGTAAGACACAGAGCACTCTTAGTTTACATATTTATAGTTCTGGCTGTCTTGTTTTTTCTTGCTCAGAATTACCTATAAGCTAAGTGCAGAACCAAAATATCTATTTGTAAATGTCTGGCATTGGCTATTTTTCCTTTTAGACTAAGTATGATATTGAGAGCTGCTCCTTTCACTCCCTCTTTGCCCCCCTTCTCTCTGTTCTCTCATTACAATAGGTAATTGAGTTATGACCTGTCAGGCAGAATTTAAAAAATAAGATAAAATAAGAAGAAATTGGCCATTTCTTTACAGTTACAGGCCACCCACATACACAACATTGTGCATCTATGTCACTGTTGCCTGTGTTTGTCTGTTTTCTACCAGGACTGATAAATGCAAATAGGCATTTTTTTAAATACTTTTGTCCACTGTTGATTTTAAATGATGCGGTCCATAAAAAAGTAATTACTCCAGTATTTTCATGTTGGAAAAGGGATCGTCTAAGCTTGAAGTGTATTGAGTGATTATTTCCCTACCTATACTGCACTAACAGAAATTAGAGAAGCATGAAACACTGGCTTCCAATCTTACTGTTTTGTATGCTCCCCATTGTGACCGTATCCTTATGACTGCATTTAAGGGAGCGGATCTCAACCTTTGGGTTCCAACCCCTTTGGAGGGGGGTTCATGCATATCATATATTTACATTACGATTCATGATAATAGCAAACTTACAGTTATGAACTAGCAATAAAAATGATTTTATGGCTAAGGGTCACTACAACATGGGAAACCATATTAAAGGCTCAAGGCATTAGCAAGGTTGAGAACCACTGATGTAAGAGATTGAGAAGAAAACAATATAACAATGGCTAGTGTGCTCTTTTTACATAATGTTGTGGAAGGAGTCACTGATGGTGAGAATTGTTGGGTACAATCAGTCTCCACTCTTTTGACTCTGTGACCCTCGGCAAATTATGTAATTAGCCAGAGTCCCAGTTCTGCTTCAGTAAAGTAGAATTTGCAGTGGACATTGTAGAAGACAGCCTGGCAGCCTCTTGCCCTGCTGATTACTAGCAATGCAGTTGGGGTCCTGACACAGGTAACAGAGATTACCGTTATACTCTGATTGTCTAAAGAGTTATCCTAACCCTTTTTGCTAGCATATCATACATTATAAACTATTTTATATATATGCATACATACGCTATTATATGTTAGAGCATTAGTCTATGTTATACATGTCTATTCTATGTATGTATATGTATTTAGATAGGTATATATTTATACATCTCAAGCCATTTCATATTACAGTCAAACGAACCCAATGAAATAAATATACCTGTGCCATTGAATGCGATATTTTATGGTTCCCAAGAAATAATGCTACCAGTCCAAAAAACTGTGAATAATATTTTACCTTACTTTGAAATTTTAGCTCCTGCAGATTTTCCTTGTTGACTACTTAGGAAAATCAACACTTTAAAAGATGTGTGTTTTTAGCACAACACTTGTTCCTGTGTGTATGGATAATCTGCTCCAAATTGTGTTCATTTATAGGCATATTTTAGGATGTTTTCATAAGAGGAAAACAAAACCCAAGGCCATCAGATAGAATCTATAATAATGCTTCACAACCGAAGATAGTTTTCTTGGGGTTTTTGCTCCTTTGAAAGAAAAAAAAAGGAAGAACAATAATGCATCAGAGACCCCAAAGGGAAATATATTGTTAATGGAAAAAATTGCCTTCATTCAGTCTTTCTATTTAAGGGAGCTTTCACTGCCTGGTTATAATGAAAACATAGAGGTCTAATACCAAACTCATCAGGGGGAAGAAAGCAGAGGAAAGGAACCCAGAAAATGCAGCATCTAATCCAGATGTTGGCTGTCGTGGGGTGGCTTTTGTGAAGGACGGCCAGCACACTTTATCTTCTTCTTCCTCTCTGAGGAAAACAAAAAACAATTGAAACCTTATTTGTCAGGTTTCAAGATGGTTTTGCATAATTTAGTTAAATTGTATTTACTTATAAGGAACTGTTCAGTACAAAATAATTGCAAAACTTGTGCTTAATTGATGTAAAGTTCTAGAAAAAGATGCAAATGAAAAGCAGCTAAAAAGTTTTATTCAAACCAAAATAATCAGCTAAAATCCAGGCTATTGTCTCTTATGTTTTCAATAACTTGAAATTGAATGAGTGATAAATGTTTTTAAGCTAAGAAATAAAAGCTCTTGAAGGCTTAGAAAATGATGGTTTATTTACAGGCCCATTTGGAAGGGGGCAAAGAGGAGGATATTTTTTGTTGTTGTTGCAGTTTTTGGCCAGGGCTGGGTTTGAACCCACCACCTCTGGCTTATGGGGCCAGTGCCTTACTCCTTTGAGCCATAGGTGCCACCCAAGAGGGGGATATTTTTAAAGAAAGAAATTAGTCTCAGAGAGAAACTGAGACAGACCTAACAAATAAATAAAATCATGCTTAGTGACGAATGTTAAAAGAGGAGTTAATAATCTTTCAAACCACCTGTTTTGGCTTTTCTCATAACTTTTGGGAATACATTTTGGGAAAGCAATCATAAAACTTTGCAGATGTAGACATTTTTCCTGTGTCAACTACTTTGCACATTCTGTAATTCCATGTCTTTCTGGGACATTTCATAGCAAGCTATGCATGCGGGCTACTCTGTGTGTATCTAGTAAGGAGGTGGCCCTAGTGGAGCTATTGTTTGCTCTCTGATTTTGCTGGCTGGCATGTTTATCACCGACATTTGACCACATAATTTGTATGCTGGCTTCATTAAGCTTAAGTGCTTGATTGAAATCACATCCTAAGGAATATTATAAAGTAACCCTAAACTTGTAATTTTCATAAATGGATTAATGTGAATTTACTAAATCTAAAACTTGTTTGCATTATAATATGGCGATGCATTATTACTATTATTATTTGCAAATTTGTGCTCATTTTAGATTTCCTCCTGAAATGAACTCAAAGCCAAAGATGAGAGTGCAAGTACAGTAAAACCTCTCTTAGTTGACCACCCAAGGCACTGTAACAAACTAGTCAACATCTGGAGATGGTCAATGTAAGAAACTAGGCCCACGGTACCAATACAGACATGGGGTGCATGTCTGGTCTATGAAAGTTATGCTAGCTTAAAGAGGTGGTTAATGTAAAGAGGTGATCCAGTATGGAGGTCCTACTGTAGTTGATTATTGAACTTCAGAAGACATCAGAAGTTAGGTGACTTGTGCAAGAAAGGGAACACATCCAATAAAGGTTTTGTGTTAAAGTGGGGTTATTTGGAGGGAAACTCTGGAAATCAGTGTAGGACACATACCCCAGAGTTATTCCACCTAAACGTATGGAGTTACATGGCAATGTTTGCCAGCTGTCAGTTGAGATTCACAGTAGAGCTGCATTTAGAAGGTGTTAACTCATCTGCAGGTCCAGTCCTTATTAAATGTTTTTAAAGTTGTATTAAAAGGAGAAATACATGAGCAAAGCACAGAAAACTAACAAGAACTACTAATGTGAAAGCAGTTAGATCAGCAGCAATAATAATAACTAGCATTTATCACATATATATAGAAGAGTGAGAATTATTATTTTCTCTGTACTTTTCTGTATTTTTGTATTTTAAATACTATGTTATCTATTATTTGAACAGAGCACAGCAAATTAACAAGAACTGCCAACATAAAAGCAGTTAGCATCAACAGCAATAATATGGAGTTAACATTTATCATCTATACAACAAAGGATGAATAACTTTTCCATATTTTCATATTTTAAAAACTATATGTTATCTTAGTATAAAAGTCACTATAAACATCATGAACATGTTGTATGGTTTTTATACATGTATATTGTTTATTGTATTTTAATATTATTTTCTTATAGCAAATATTAATATTGGCTCAATTTAGACCATAATAAAATTGAAAAAGTTACCTAATACTTTTGCTTTACAAAAGAAGATACAAAACAGAAAAACCTATAGTAAGAATTTCACAAAAAACTGAATTAATCAAAGCTTCTGAAGAAATTTATTAGGTGAGGCCAGGTATGATGACTGACACCTGTAATCCAGCAGTCTGGGAGGTTGAGGCAGTGGATTGCTTGAGCTCTGTAATTCAAAACTAGTCTGAGCAAGAATAAGCCCTCATCTCTACAAAAATAGAAAAATTAGCTGGGAGTCGTGGTGCACGCCTGTAGTCCTAGTTACTTGGCAGGCTGAGAAAAGCGGATCACTGGAGCCCAAGAATTTGAGGTTACTGTGAGCTATGATGATGCCAAAACACTCTACCCAGGGCAAGAGTGAGACTTTGTCGAAGGAAAGAAAAGAAAAGAAAAGAAAAGAAAAGAAAGAAACTATTTAGGTTAAATTAACATTTTTTCTGTTTAAATCATTTACTTATTTTATATATTTTGCTTTTAAAATTCTGCAACAATCACATCTGTCCTAAATTTGTTTTTGATTTGTACTTTGCATGTCTTCTGTGCTGAAAATAAGGAAGAGAAGCTATTTAACCCACACTTAGGAATAACATAAAACCAACTATCGAGAAGAGAGCAATTTTTATCTCCCGTCATTGTATTTCAGTGGTCTATGTTACACTGAATCTCAACAGAAAGGTAACAAGAGAAAAACCTAAAATGCCTAAATTAAAGTGTGAAGATAGAAACTCTCTAATGCTGTTCAGTGAGTTAAGATTTTTATATTTGTAATAGCCCAAGGAACCTGAAAAATGTATTAATGTAATACATTCTAAATGTAACTTTCTTTCAGAAAATACTTTTTAAGTACAAATCTAGGAACAAATTTATGTCAGATTTCAATATCAACCTTGGAACAATATTACATTTTTTAAAAAAGAATTTTTTTACCACCTACCTGTCTTGAAATGAAATGAAAATCTTACACAGTTTAAAAATGAATATCAATTTGCATTGCTACCGCCATTATAAAGTTTTACTAGCCTGGACAAATAGCAAGTAATAACCTCCAAAGTTAACTGAGCATGTTTCACATAATTTAATGTGTTTATCCTCTAAGTCACTGCTACAAAAGCAAAGATAAGTGAAATGTGTTCATTTTATTTTATATTTACAAAATAAATGATTAAGAATTACTCATTGTTTTCCATGTCAAATTGTACTCAATGTGTTTTTTCTGGGACTAGTAAGGGTTTCTCTCAGTAACTTGGAAAGAAATTAAAGTTATACTAATGCAGTACTGGTTATTAGTAGTCTATTGCAAGAGTTTAAAAATCATATTGACTCTCTCAAAATGTTTCTAATAAGGCAATTTACTGTTAATACCCACTTGTAAGCTAGCTGATTAAAATATTAAATCCTAATTTTTATCCCTCGCGATTTATTTATATATTTTTTGAGATTCCTTTGTCAATCAGCCGAAGATGAGAGTTGAACAAGTCAATTATCTTCAGGGGAGCTAACGTCTCCCAAACTTCTATGGTGCTGAGTTCTAAAGTTAGAACATATGTAAAGGTATTAATTTAAATTTTATTTAAAAAGGCAAAGGCTAGCTTTGGTGAAAACTTGGAAAATAGATTCCAGATAGATAGATACTTTTAAAATATAATTACTGGGACCTCCGGATTGGAATTTAAAATAAAATCTACTTTTCATATACTTTTGCCTAAGATTACTAATTGCTACACCACTATCTGTCTTTTAATTCTCAGCTTTTTCTGGCTAAAATGATCACCCAGTAAAAGGATGGCATAATAGTTTCTTAGTCTTTCTTATAGCCAGGTGTGCTGATGTCATTATAGTTTGGCCAATGACAAAGATGGTGTGGTGTGTGTAATATTATAAAGCATCTTTAACAGCAGAATGATTCTTTTTTTTTTTTTTTTTTTTTTTTGAGACAGAGCCTCAAGCTGTCCCCCTGGGTAGAGTGCTATGGCATCCTCCAACTCCTGGGCTCAAGCGAGTCTCCTGCCTCAGCCTCCCAAGTAGCTGGGACCACAGGTGCCCGCCACAATGCCTGGTTATTTTTTTGGTTGCAGCTGTCATTGTTGTTGTTGGGCCCGGGCTGGATTCGAACCCGCCACCTTAGGTGTATGTGGCTGGTGCCTTAGCCACTTGAACCACAGGCGCTGAGCCCAGAATGATTCTTTTAACTCTTCTATTTCTTCCTGAGGGATTAAAGATGTGAACCCAGAGCTCAAGTAGACATCTTAAACCAGGAAGTGGAAGTTTCATGGTGAGGTGGCAGAGACACAAGATAAAGGACTTATTCATATTTGGGTTTCTTCAGGGCCACCCTATTAACTGCTATGCTGTTTACTAGTAGGTTCTTTTCCATGAAAGAAAAATTGATTTCCATCTTATTTAAGCTACTGATTTCATTTATTTGTCTGATTTCTGCAGTATGTAGCCAAACTCAACTTTAAATGACACACAGCCTCATTGTTGTCACAACACTCTTATATAAAAAATTTTAAAGGAAAAACTATTTTGTCAGAAAACCATCCACCACAGAAGATTTCACAGAGTTGAGATTTGGAGACATTGAAGTAAATTATCTTGAACAAAGTAAATCATTTTCTATGGCATAGGAACAACATTCTTCTTTTAAAAAGATTGCTAGTCATTTTCACAGTTAAATTATATAAATATCACATATCTTAGGCTATTTGCTTTGATTTTCACTTTACCAACTTATAAGAACTCCACCCCTACCCCTGCCACATTCCTTACATAATACAATACTAAATATGAACATTTTCCAGCCAGATAACCATCAACCATCAGAAGGATTTTGACTTGTAAACACTCCATCCAACACATTTTGAAAATTGTCAGCTTCTAAAATTCAATATATGAAGGCTGTTCTTGAATTGGAAACAATTATACAGTCAAATGTGGATTTATTCTTGCCAGGAAAGTCTAAAAGCATGGCCATTCTTGGTCACAAAATATGTTGTCATCGATGTTAGTCCCTCATCTACTAATGATAAGAATTTTCCCACGAATCCTGTCTTCTCTTTTTAGTAAGGAGCTTTCTGTCTAATAGGAATGTCCTTTCAGAAAAAATGAATGGTCTAGGTGTCACTGCTGTTCTCTATGTTTTTATTGTCAAAGTCAAATGCTTAGCAAGTTTCTGATGCTGAAGTTGAACTGGCTAGATCATAAATCTCAGTTTCAGTTAGGTTTGAGTTCAACTGCCAAGATCATCTTCAGCTTCAAGCAACAGCCTGTGGTTACTCATTAACAGGTCTTCTACACAACACAAGCCTTGTGGCTTGGAACAATGAAGCAGTATCTTCCATCTAACCAGCACGACTATAGTGACAGATGAGGAAGCACCAGCTTGCTCTCTGCTCCCCACCCAGGCTTCTAGGAAGCAGTGTTTAAGTGATTGCTGTAGCAAACTCTTCCCCCCAAACTTAGTCTCTTTATTCTCCAGTGCTGCTTTTATTTAGCACTCTGTTCTCCCCTTTTTGGTGGTTTTTCCTCATAGCATGAACAGGAAAAAGAGCAATCTCTGACCTCTGTTAGCCTCCACCTCCTTACTGGGTTTCATGGTCCTTCAGCCCAACCATGAGATACGGGTGGTCTCAGATGCTATCCTAGGCTCGACTAGTATGGGAATCAGCTTTCCCTGGTGATGTTCTGCAAGCCCCATAAAGGACCAGTCCAGATCACAGTGGATTGAGCACAGGTGTGGCCCACTCCCTGACGGTTCCTTCTCACATCCTGCATTGAGGCCGCTGGCTTTTCTCTGGAGCTGTAAAATTCTGTTTATTTCTTTTGGACTCACTCTGTAACTGTCCTCTTCTTTAAACAATCACTCATGGTAAAAATACATAGGGTTCCTAGAGCTCACCTGATTTAGATGCTCTAAAGTGTGCTCTAAAGAAGTGCAGACATTGTTGCAGGGGCCAGTGGAAGGAGTGAACACCGACTCCTGGCTCCTGGCTTCTCACTCTGCTTCCTCCTGAGTGATTTTGTTTGGCCTGTCTTCTAAGATTCTAGCTGAGCAAAGTATTCCTTAGCCAAAGAAACACTTTGCAAACCACTAACTTTGTCTGTGTCATTGTCACAAAGCAAACTGGATGAAGTTTTATTTTTCCCGAATTTATATAACTTAATTGTGGCTGAACTAGGGCTATAAAAGCAAGTCTGGTTGAGTAATATTTTTGCCTAGCCTCCTACCCCTTCTAAGTAATGTATTTACACGTTGACTATGTGCCCACTGTAATTTAACCCAAGAGAAGAAACAAACGAACAAATAGGGTGAGAATTGCAGGGAGACTGTGATGTTTTCTGAGAGAATTTTGAGAATCCTGAGGTCCCCTGAATCACAACCATTTAGCAAATGAATGGTTCTGCTTTGATCATTTCCTCAAAATGGGAATTAAAAATGCTGATTTTTATCTCCTTGTAAAGTACTAGGTACTAGGCTGAGAATGGATAATGAAAGGCAAAACTAGTGCATTTTGGATACTTACCTGGGTAACACATTTTAGCAAACTCTAGATTTGGTTGAACCAAATATTTCAAACACAGGCAGAGTAATCTTGAAAAATGTATGTACATGTGTTTTCACAGCATATAAAAAAATTCCAGGTTAAGTTATCATATTGGAAGTATGATGCCCATTTTTTTCCAGGCGTGTGGCAATATCCCTCCACGTTTTATAGCAGTATTGCAAGGCATCCTTGGATAGGCTTTTACTGGTCAAATATTGAATTAACCAAGAAAGGAATGTGGTTCCTTCCATTGAAACCACATTGAAAGAGGAGACTGGCATAATCAGTTTCAAATTGAATTGCAAAACCTAGTTACATTTTCAAATAAATAACCTAAAACGTCGCTGTGAATTTTAAACGAAATATTGTTTTTTTTGTGTGAAGTGCTGTACTTTGTCTAACTATGCACTCATCTGAGTAGTTTCCAGTTTCGAGCTATTACCAATGTAGCCACTATTAACATTCAGGTACAAATTTCTACATCAAAATAAGTGTTTTATTTTTCTGGAATAAATGCCTAAGATTGCAATTTCTGGTCATGTGGAAATCCATTTGTAGTTTAAAAAACAATTCTGCCAAACTATTTTTCAGAGTGTGCATTATACCAGTTGTGTACAAGTGATCCTGTTTTTCTGCATACTTGCTAGCATTTGGTGTTATCACTCTTTTTTTATTTGAGCCATTGCAATAGATGTATAGTGATAATGGTATTATAATTTCTTTTCATTCTCTTAACTGAGTGTTTTGCTGAGCAATAGCTTAAAAATTTGACCAGGTTCAATTTATGAACTTTTCCTTTTATGTACTATGGTTTTGGCATGAAGTAGAAGAAGTTTTTGTCTAGTTCTGCATAGTAAAGAGTTTCTCCTATTTTTTCTAAAAGCGTGACATTCGTATGTTTTGCATTTAAATTTGTGATCCATTTGGAGTTAATTTTTGTGTCAGGTATAAGTTTTAGGTTGACGTTTTATCTTTTCCTTCTTTTTTTTTTTCATGGTTCCTTTTTTCTTCCCCTATGAACATCACCCAGTTGTTCACCACTGTTTGTTGAGAGACTATCCTTCCTCCATTGAATTGCTTTTATATTTTTGTTAAAGAAAAAAAAAAACTGGGAGCACTCAGAGGTTCTATTCCCAGTATGGTATTCTAGATGTGTACCACGTTAGCAGTATCACATTGCCTTGACTATTGTAGTGAAAGGTAATCTGTAATATCAGGAACTCTGATTCCTTATACTTTATTGTATCCTTCATTGTCACAATTATCCTGGCTGTTCTAGAATGTATTCCCTTGCCAGAAAATTTTTAAAATAAACTTATCTATACATGAAAAAATCTTAGTTGGGATTGTGATGGCTTGCATTAAATATTCATATCAATTTAGGAAAAAAATGACATCATTACTCTGTTAAGACTTCCAATCCATGAATATTGCATACTTCTCCAAGTTTAGATCTTCTGTCATTTCCTTTGTTAGTATTTTTTAGTTTTCAATGCTTAACTCTCATATGTAATTTTTTTAAAGTTATACCTACATAGTTCATTGTCTTTGAAACAGCTGTAAATGGTATTGAATTTTTATTTGGTTTCCATTTGATCTTGGTTAACATTTTATACAATTAATTAATTTTTTTGAGACAGAGTCTTACTTTGTCACCCTTGGAAGAGTGCCATGGCATCACAGCTCACAACAATCTTAAACTCTTGGGCTTAAGAGATCCTCTTGCCTCAGCCTCCCTAATAGCTGGGACTAAAGGTGCCCACAACAATGCTAGGCTATTTTAGAGATGAGGGCTTCTTGCTCAGGCTCATCTCAAACCCGTGAGCTCAGGCAAACTACCCACCTCAGCCTCCTGCTAGGCTAGGATTACAGGCATGAGGAATTGTGCGCGGCCAGTCAAAAGATTTGAAATCAGTTTATCAAAGAGATGTCTGCTTTCACGTGTTCACTACAGCTCTATTCTAAATAGCCAAGTTAGGCAATGAACCTAAGCATCCATCAGTTAAAGAAAGGATAAAGAAAATGTGGTATACATGCACAATGGAATATTATTCAGTCTTAAAAAGAAGGAACTTCTGTCATTTGTGAAAACACGGATGGAATTGGAGGATAGTGTGCTGAGTGAAATAAACCAGGCATAGAAAGACAAATCCAGACGTCCTCACCTATGTGTGAAATCCAAACAATCGAACCCATAGAAACAGAGGGTAGAAGGGTGGTTACCAGAGGATATACTGTTTGGTGGCTAAAGCTAAAAATGTTTCCATTATCTCAAGAGATTTCATTTTAATACAACTTAGGGTACTGTCATACAAAATAATAACTATGGTATTTCAGGGAGCTGAAAATAAAAAACCTTAAACCAAGGGGTCAAAGGTCTCATAGCTATAAAAGCAGCACATAAATGTTAATTGTTATTAAGGCAATACAAAAGAATTCAAATTTACCTGGTTTTTCACTCAATTTTTGAGTGATCCGAGCCCCAGGAACCATTATAGACCATTATGCCAAATATTAAAAATAATCCTTCACAACCCTTCTGCCAGTGTCAGCTCTCCTTTATAGTATCAGAGGGGTTTCTATATTAAATAATAGCAAATGATTTCAGATAAAATGTTCCTGCAATAGTTAATAATAAAAAATAATGTTTTACTACATGATACATTGGTCATTTAGAAAAAGACAATTCTTGACTAATATGTCATTATGAAACTTTTATCTGCTTACTATTGACTACAAATATTACTAATATCCCAAACCTTTTTGTTTTAATTTTAAGAAACTCAATTTTCAATGCTGGTGACTTGTCACCTTCATATATCAACCACCCTAACCTTTACATCAAGCTATATTATATTTTATTGTGTTAACTTATTTCTGCCACATCATCTATTGGCTGCACGAATCCTAATTGCTAAATAATCTTAGCTTCATTTTATTATAGATTTGGTACTTGAAATAGTAAAAACAAAACTACTATTCTGAACTGTCAAGATTTCTTTGCATTTATATCTAATTCGAGTTTGGTTTTCCCTGATAATGTGCGAGAAGGCTACTTCATTTTGTTTTCCATTATGTTCTGGACAAAAACAGTTGTTTTGTTTGGATACATGATTGGAAAAATTGAAGGCAGAGGACATGATACAGCAGCTTCTTAGAATAAATGGGAAGTTAATGACTTAAGTTACTTGAGCCCTCGGCTGAGAGATGAATATTTCTCTGACATGGAGAACCCTGGACATGGCACCATTGCAAGTCCCTTCATTCTTTCAGTTAATCACTCAGCAGATGTTGTGGACTGCCACTCTGCGTCAGGTGATTTGAAAGGAACTATGCATACTTTGATAAATAAGATCAACATGGTACTTCCAGGGAGTTTATGAACTAGTGTAAAACAATGACAATAAACAAGGAAATGACCAAACAAATGTATGACTGTAAATTTTAGCGAGTGCAAACAATGGGAACAGCAGAGTGATAGAAATTATCTGGCTGCTATTGAGCACTGGAGAAAGGGAGGTTGTAATTAGTGGGTACTTTCTAGGATATTATGTTTCAGTGGCAATCTGAAGGATGAGAAAGAGCTAGACTTATGGGCCAGAATGAATCTTTGCTATCACAGAGTCCTCTGGTTCACCTTCAATGATAGATCTAAAGAGAAATATCTAGTGATATTTTTTCTCATAAACTTGGATAAGTTTTGACATAAACTAATCTCTATCACTTACTCACAATGTCAAACGGTACTTAAAATCGTAAAGAAATGGCTATTTCTTAAGAGCCATTTCTACCCCCGCTAATTATAACCTGTTGAATGACTTGATGATCAACATGTATTCCATGAATCAAATTGGAAGCCCAGGATCTTGGGTTATTCCCTGAGACAATCCTCTTTTCCATATCTCAGGACACATACAATCCTATAAGTCGTAGGACAGAACACTAGGACACCTAGTAGTTGTAGAAATGAAAACCTCCCTGCACTTCCCCTGTTTTGAGTAAAACTTGAAAGTAGTAACTTGGGGTATCCCCTTGAACTCGAAGAATACTGCCACCACTCCTCAACAATATTTCCAGGGGTCCTTTTGTTTAGTCACTGACCCCATCCTTGCCTTCCCTGACTGTTTCGGTGGCTAGAATGATGAGAGAGATGATGAAGAAAACAGGGAAAAATATAGAAAAAATTCTTCTGGCTATTAGATGGTTTTTAACCTTTTTTTTTTTTTTTTGAGACAGAGCCTCAAGCTGTCCCCCTGGGTAGAGTGTTGTGGCATCACAGCACACAGCAACCTCCAACTCCTCAGCTCAAGCAAGTCTCCTGCCTTTGCCTCCCAAGTAGCTGGGACCACAGGTGCCACCACAATGCCTGGGTATTTTCTTTTTTTTGGTTGCAGCCGTCATTGTTGTTTGGTGGGCCCAGGCTGGATTCGAACCCACCGCCTTAGTTGTATGTGGCTGGTGCCTTAGCCACTTGAGCCACAGGCGCCAAGCCCATATTTTCTTTTTCTAACATGACCAC
>CAUYTI010010955.1:0-48061 GCA_963575145.1 Galago senegalensis | reverse complement strand
TAACAACAGTAATACTTATAGGTTGTAGTATTAAGTGAATTTTTTTTCTTTTGAGATAGTCTTACTTTGTTGCCCTTGGTAGAGTGCTGTGGCATCACAGCTCACAGCAACCTCAAACTCTTGGGCTTAAGCGATTCTCTTACCTTCACTTCTCAAGTAGCTGGGACTACAGGCACCTGCCACAATGCCTGGCTTTTTTTTTTTCTTTTTTTTGGTTGTAGTTGTCATTGTCATTTGGCAGACCTGGTCTGGATTCACCAAGAGCCCAGGTGAGATATCGGTGGGACCTGTTTACGCTCATTGCAACTGAGCCTTGTGGATAAGTTCTCTTTCAGATCCCAACACACCACAGATTAGAGTTTTTAACTCTCTGAGTTCGAGCACATTTTTGATCCTGTCTTCAAAAATTGTGACAGAAACTAAACTAGGTCTGAGATCAGGTTGGATTTGATAATTGAATTAGCTTAGATTCAGGGCACGGTCTCAAATGTCTGCATCAGGCAGAAACAAACAGTAATTGACAATACTTCCAATTCTAGCTTTCAGGAATTTGCAGAGATTTCTGTGTTCTCCATTTGTTCCTTGTGTAAGGACAAATCATTGCCAAAGTTGATCATGAAGATCTGAGAACCATAGGCAAAGATGGAGACTAGACTGAAGGACGACGTTCTCTGCTTTCTGGCCCTGCCTACCTGTGCATGACAAATGTTTTCAGAGATAGCAAAATCCTACTAAAAGGTAAAATTGTTGCCTAGCTAGTAATTGCTTAAAATAATAAAGTAGGTAATTCAAATATTGATAGTCTAAATAAAAGAATAGTAATATTTAAAAGGCAGCAAATAAAAATTCTTTGTAAGAGCTTCTGCCTGTATGTCTGTGTTTGTATATGTCATTTTCATGTGATATTTTACTACCAAATTATATAAAAAGAGCTCTAATTAATTGAGAAGAATAAGAACTTGAATCAAATATTTTATCAAGAAGCTAGAAACTAACTCATGAATTTAGTTCATACACCTCTAAGAATACAATAATTGGCTTCTGCTCAAACTTCTTTTTGATTCTGTTACAACCTGATGATCCTTTCTCTTTAACTATTAGTTAATTTAAATCTGAATACTTGAGAGATACTGTGACTCTCTCTTTCGATATTCTCTCATCCTCTAAACTGATTTATACTCTATAACCTTTACCCAGAGATCCAGTTCTGTTCAATATGTTAATAACCTTTTGTTCTATAATCAGGGTGGTATTATAGACTTGTTCTTTTGAAGACCTTAGCTAAATAAGGCCATAAAACCTTTAGGTCTAGAGGAGTAAGAACACACAACTATTGCTTAGGACAAATACCTCAGGGCACTCAAAAGCTCACCTCACAATGCCTTGAGTCAAACTTGTTATAGCCCTGAGTAGAACTTCCACATTGGCAAAAGGAAGAGCTGCCACTATTCACAGACTCCAGTACACCTTGAAAGTCTGCCATATAGTTGGTACAATTTAAAAGTCTTATTTCCTAATTTCTGCTGACACTTCTTTTGTCAACAGTTCTATAATATCAAATAGGTTGCATGTTGGGCTGAACAGATTCCTTGTGGCCTCCTTTTCTTTGACTTTTTGACTTGCATGTATCTCCCATCATTGGAGCATATGTGTGAATGGGGGATAATTAAGAAATATATGTATATATTTGAGGGAACGTCAAGGGAAGTTCCAGACAGGGGACTGAAGAGGCTAAGTAAATTTTACCCCCAAATATGTCTACTTGACATAAAGAATGTTTTGAATTAAAGGCCATTCACAATCAGAAAGCATTGGAAGGGGCTTTCTCTCTATCTGCATAAAACCAGACTGACATGTTCAAAGGATCTAAGGGGGGAAACTGACTTCTTTTACTCTCCCTGAATGGTAGCAGAACTGGCCCAAATCATCTAAAACACAATGCCTGTCTTTCAGACTAATTTACAAGTAACTCTGTTTCCCCATCTAGTCATCCTCTCTAGCAACCACTTGCTGCACCCACACTGTACCTTCTTCCTCTCCCTTCAAAACAGCATCTATAAAGGTGTCTGACTATCGCTGAGATATGGAGTGATATCTTGTGGTCCCCCTCACCCCATGCACATGGTATTTGGAAATAAACATTTCTCTTAATAATCTGCTTTAATTGTGAATTGATCTTTCAGTGAACTTTCAGGGAGGAAAGGGAAAGTTTCTGATGATCCCAACACTAACCTTTAAATGATAATGTGAATAGACTATGACTGCCTATGAATTCCACTGGGAATACAGCCAAGGGCAACCTTATTATTATTGTAATAAATTCAAATTATTTGTAGTAGGACTTGCATCAGAGGGCCTACTTCATCTAGGTATTATTTGGGACACTTCAGAGAAACTATTTCTTTTAATCTTCAAAATCTTCAAAATCAACTAACAAGACAAGATTCTGTACCCATCACACCATGAAGGAAGTTAAGATTGAAATAGATGAGTTTTTTTTAAAGGAATGATAGCTGGGAAGTAGGAATGGAATCAGTTCTATCAACTTCAGAATCCATTGTCTTTTTTCCATGAGTTCACTTGGAGACAGCTTTTCCTTCCTTCTGACCTTTGGGGATCATGTCTCCTTCTCACCATACTGGGTCTCCCTTTTGCTCTCCCCTTCTTGTATTTTTAACCAGAAGCTGATGCTGGGTGGCCCATCACTAGGGCCTCCCCTCTCTGGCTGGTGATTCTCAACTTGTTCTTAGCACCCTCAGGCCATTGAAGAGTCCCCTGCTACTGCCATCCAAGGGGAGATTGAACTCATGGGTCACACATACCTGCTTCTATGAACCCATGGGAAGGGCCAGACAGGGCTGCCAGGATCCTGCTTTCCTCTAAGAGAACACATGGTCACAAAGCAGAGGCCCCTTGGGGACACTGCCTTGTCTTTTGTTGGGATGGAGTGAGGAGGGGCGGTCCCCTGATGCTGCCTGCTGAGCCCAGGGCAGATCACTTTCAGTTTAATCTTATTTAAACTTTACAACAACTTTTTCTTATTGTAGCAAACTTAGAAAAGTTACCAATCACAAGGGGGGAAAAAGCCCTGCTCACAATCCTGCCATAATGTATAAACTTTGAAACATTTGTCTATGTATTCAACTTTTCCTCCTACAAAAATAAGATCTTACTCTATGTAAATTTTATATACATGTGTTTCCTGATACTGAATAGGCCCCCTCCAGACCACCTTGCACGTGCTCCTGGCAGTCATGTGGACGTGCTTCAGACACTGTTTGGTCCATGACCTCCCATGGTTTAGGAATATAGGAGTGGGTGGCATTAGTTAAATGCCCAGTCCAAGTCTACATCATGAAGCTGTAGCATTTGGCTTAGCCACTGTAAGTTAAGACAAAAAGGAACTTTGGAAATGACCTCCTTCTGCCTTTGAAGACACTATACTGAGAAGAAGAGGCTCTTGCCCAAGGCCACTGAGGCCAACACTGGCGAGTCCAGCCTGTAACCCAGCATTTCTGATTCTTTGCTCAGGGATGTTTCTCCTCCTCCAGGAAACACTGTCTCGCATTCTCAAAAGAGTGTGAAGAATCTGGAGAGGATTCACTTACCAAGGTCACATAGAGGCTGGAAATTGAGAGGATGAGGGAAGACAAAAACAGACATGGGCAAAAGAAAGAAAAGGTGAGCACAGTCCCATCATCATGATAAGTTCAAAGTCACTGGCCATAAGGGAGGATGAACTGTTAGGGACTCCAGTTGATTATAAAGAGGAATTGGATAAAAGGATGTAATTTTTTATTGTTGGCAAATGGATTATAAAAAGTTATAGCTGATATTCATGACAGCTCACCATGTGTGAGGTAGGTGGCTTAAGGCAGACCTTTAAGGTAAATCCTAGCATCACCATGTCTTCTGAAGAGGTAACAGAGGCTTAGAGCCATTCTCCAACTCGTGCAAGATCACAGAGCTAGAATTGATCGAGTGCTCTGTCTTACAGGACCATCTGAAGTATTTCCCAGAACTGTCAGTCTGGAGAAAGGAAGGAGGAAACATTTATCTGTTGGCTTACTTCTCCTGTAGCCAAGTGTTGCCCTGTGAGGTGTTAATACTCCTCTGTGCTGCTCCTGTCTGAGCCCCAGGGCAGGATGTGAGGAGCTCAGGGAGAAGGTGCTGTCAGGCTGTTCCTGCTTGAGCTGGAACTTGTCACTGAAAAGTGGGTGACTAAGTGAGGCAGAAATTAGGAGTTGTGGATGTGAAGTGTTCTATGCATTGGACTAGACTGAAAATCTGCCTGGTTCTGAGAGAGGATACCTGGAAAAAGTAAGGTCTAAGAGAACAGAGGTCTTCTCAAAGACACCCCAAGGATATTTTTGCAAGGTCCTCCCAATCAGGACTCAGCTCTTAGGAATCCATGGGCACTTAACTTCCTGGGACTTAGAAACTAACACTGCTTCTACTTCTGTAAAAGCATGTGATTCTCTAAAAGCTGGAGTCTACTTCTCCAGCTTGATTCAAACTAACCATAGAGAAAGTTACCTGTGGGCCAGAACTTTTTTGACTGGAGATAAAAAGGAGAAGATTGAGCCAGTCACGGAGTGTGGCCATTTTTGGACTCTTGTTTGCCGTTGCTCTGCAGGCTGGAATAAAACTCTTCCTCTTTTACACACGGGGTTTGGGTGTTCTTTCTCTCCATTGGGCCTTGTCTTCCTGCAACATGTTATATAGTCATGTTATATTCCATGTTATATTCCTGGTTCCCTGACCTAGAAATGAGACCACCTGAAGAGAAAACAGGCTCAGACACACCTGGTTGTTGCCACCAACCCTCTGGACACCCACGGAAGGCCCCGATCAGCCTGGGTAATGAGAACCACTGAGTGCTTCAGAGATAGCAGTTTTGCATCCCTGTGTGGAGGCCTTGACTGGGTGGAGAAAGGACCCCCTCAACAGGTCTTTGAGGAGTCAAACACTGGGAGGAACTGGCAGGCATGAACTGGCACCTGCACTGGGAGACATCTGAGGCAAGGTAGGACTAGTCAGGGCCCACTATATTTGAGTGGAAGAGGGGTCTGATCAACCCCTGGGCATTAGACCAGCTGCAGGGCTGGTGGGAGGTATATGAAAGAGTGTGGGTGTGGTGTGATTAAGACAGACACTGAAGGTGGTGTGGTTCTTACTTTCCCTCACAGGGCTGAGGGGAGTGTTGTTTTCTCAAATGCAATACTGGAGAGTGTCTTTTACAGGTAAATGGCAGTTAGAGTGGGAAACCAACGATGCCCAGGTTAGGCAATGGGTTGAATTGTGTACACGTGAGTGCTTAGAGACTGATTGAGATGGGTAACAACAGGTGGGGCTCCAACCCCTCCTTCACAGGGTGAAACAATTGTGTGACTGCCCTGTTCATAGCCCCATGTTTACCCCATCTGTGATGTGTTTGTAGTTTGTTTGAGGGAAGTCAATGGGAAACACACGGGGGAAGCCCACCCCATTGGGAACTGTGCTGAAGTGTTTTAAGAAAGGGTTTACAGGAGACTATACAGTAACTATGACTCTGGGGAGACTGAGAACTTTGTGTGAGCAGGAACAACTCAAATGCCCTGTTGTTCAGGTGGTTGTGATGTTCTTTGAGATAAAATTAGTTTTAAACCTATTATTAAAGATCAAATGTTTGAAGATTGTAAAATTGTCACCTCTGTAATATTTATAAATTTGCTATATTCAACTCTGAACTTATGTTCTTGATTTTGAGCCTCTGAATTCTGAGGTCTACAGAAGTAGCTATGGTGAGGCCCAAGGGACACATTCCCCATACTGAGGCTAGCAGCTACAGGGGACAGTCTAGCCCACATGGTCCCTTCTTCCCTGCTCCAATTTTGCCCCCTGGCTATTCTGAGAGAAACTAGATGTTCTGGTTTCTTGCTTTTTGTCTTAAACTCTGCACCTGGTAAATGAATTAAGGACATAGGTCCTATTCTTTGTGGCCATCAATGATGCCATGTGGCCATGTGAGACTTAGTGGGACAATAAAAAAACATCAGAAATGCCTGTGTTGTGGTTTCAGAACATTTTTTGGTAACTTAGAACCTTAAAATCATTTTATATTCCATGAAATGTCTCTCATTTTAAAAATGTAATAATTTTGTTGTTTAGATTGTTTGGGAAACTGAGTCTTTGTCAAAAAATAAAATTCTTGCCTTTTAAAAGTTCTAATTATCAGTTTAGTGAAGTGAATAATCAACTACATAATAAACTGTGATCCTTTTTTGTGAAAAACATTTTTTTGAGAGAATAAGAAAAATTAGACAGAAAGGAAAATGGCATTGTATAAGAAAGGATTTTGTGTGGTAAATTTTGTCCTGAAACGGAATGGCTATTTAAGAAAATGAGAGGCAGGGCAAACCAGAAGGTTTAGAATGTCTGTAAATTGTTTGTGCTGATTGAATAAGCCTCATAAAAGGAAATTCGTGAAGGAATTTGCATGTGATCAAGTTGACTATATTTCCTTTAGAATCTTTTGGCTTGTAATCCTGTTTGAACAAATGTTTTAAGCCTTTGATATTTGACAAATCTTCAAAAATCAAAACTCTAAATTTTGTCTTTTTGAAATATTAAGACCACTGAAAGTCTGAGAAAGACATATTAAGCTTAGTTGGTATGTTCAAAATATATAGGAAATATTGTCAAATATAAATTGGTGGTTAATTTTCAGTGGATTATGCTTATATACATGTTCTAACATTATAAACTATTAGTATATGTTGTCAATAATTTTAATTTATCTCAGAAAGTGGTTTTGTAACTGGCTAAATCCAAACCTTCAAAGAAAGTAGTAGAAAAGGCCAGCAAGTTCTCTAGAATTCAAATTTCTGATGACTTTGGAGATTAAATATCCTCAGACTAGTAGAAAACTTTGAGGATTTTAATTAGAACGCTAACATGTCCATAAGTTTTGCTAACCTAACTTCAAATAGAACAAAAAACCTGTTACATGAAACCAAGTTGATTTGTTATGGCTTTTCTTTTTAAACAATGCTGATCCTTTCTGTGTTCTGTTTTCCAGAAGTCAAGAAAACTATTTTCTATCTTTTAAGTTATTTGTAGTTTCAGCAATGTATATACTTATGAGCAAAATTTAAAACATTTATTTTTTTCCCTTTCTCCTTGATTTCTCCAGAACTGGAAAACCATTTGTAAGTATTCTTAATTTCTGACAAGATGGTTATTTGCATAAGTTCAATAAGAATCTATTTCATTCTATAGGACATGATGAAGACACTGGTTATTTTATCAAGGCTTTGACTGGAATAACATTTTCAGAGGTGTCCAGACTGTGTTAAGGAATTAAGGTTGACTTCATAAGGCCAACAAAAAAGCCTGTTGGAATCACTGGCCAGATGTCATCAATAACATTTCCTGATCTGCAGCGAGTAAAGGATGTCACTTTCTGACAGGTCTGGAAATCACAATTTTCTTTGGGACCTCAAGAAAAGAGGAATTTACCCAATGCATACAGGTATCTAATGGCACAGATGAAACCTATGGAAGGGTTTCAAGTCTAACCCAAGATTCCTTATTGAAGGTTCCAGCAAAGACAATTTTAAAAAGAAGGAAAGCCTAGATGTCTAATAATTATTCTTGCTGCACCTTATACAAATAATCAGACCCAGTATACTGAAATTACAATTTATTTTTGGCAATTAAGTTAGTTCTGCTATAATTTGTTTTTGGTAAGGTGAGAAATCAGAGAGAGGTTGTCTGCAATGTTAGCTCATAAAATGAGACATAGCTGTTTTACTAAACTGATCTGTTAAATGGGACTAAGAGCCTGGCCAAAGAATATAACATTATAAACAGTAATCATATTTGCTCTGAAGCCTTAAGATTAACAAAGATTGCCTATTGGCTACACTGGAAAAATTTGTGCAGTATTAAATGCTATCTGCTGTGTCTATATAGATACCTCAGGAAAAATTGGAACCTGAATAGAAATTTCCCAGTAAGTGGTGTGGCTGCAACATGGCCTCATAAGTGGCCCCCCACCCAACTGATGTTCAGGGATATTCACTTGAATTGCTCAGAAATTTGAATCAGTTCTGTAGGGACTCTTAAAACTAGGTATTATTTTAAGAACTATGCTAACACTATAAATAAGAATACTAATTCTCACTGTATGAACCTTAGCCTTGAAATCCAGAACTTGAATATATTTGTAGGTAACTTCTAAATGTCTGCTTCATTCTCTTACCCTGGACCCAAACTTGACTTTGTCCCTGTCAGTATAGGAAAGCTAGAAAGCCACAAACATATGAAAGGTGTCTGAGGTCATGCAGAAGCCAGATGAAAGACCTGGGGATTTCTAGGAAAGACTGTGTGAAACATAAAGACTGGCTGAACCACTGTATGAAGTTATGAAGTGGGGAGAGAATGGGCCAATTGAGTAGAAATCTGGCCAACCAAAATCCTTTAAGAGGCTGAAGGAAAAACTGCAGGCAGCCCTGGTATTAAAACTCCCTGATCTGGCCAAGCCTTTTGAACTGTATGTATCAGAAAGAAATAGAACAGCTGAGCGAATGCTCACCCAGAATGTAGAATCCTGGTCTGGGTTCGACTTGAAAGCCTTCCAGAACATCTTGGGTTAGACTTGAAAGTCTTGGGTTAGACCTGAATTCTTATAACTGGTCTTAACAAGACCAGTTGCTTATCTCTCTAAGCAACTTAACAGGGTCTCAAAAGGATGGCCCCCATGCCTAAGAACACTTGCTGACACTGTCATGCTGGTGCAAGAGGCTGATAAGTTGACTTTGGAACAAAACTCAATAGTCTGGGTACCAGATGCAGTTACTTTAATGAAGACCAAAGGGAACCATTGATTGACCAACTCATGCTTCACCAAATATTAAAGCTTACTGTGTAAAAATTCAAAGTTAGTTATAGAGGTTGTATGCATGAGGTCATGCACTTAGGATAGAATAAAGAAGAAAATTAAGAAGTTTCTGGGGAGATACTTCTATATTCCCCTATTGGCCACCCTTGCCAAGAAAGTCAGCCAGCATTGTGTGACATGCAACCAACACAATGCTAAACAGGGAACATCCGAGCTGCCTGAAATTCAGTCCTACAGGGAAGCCCCTTTTGAAGATGTACAAATGGACTATACTGAGTTGCCCAGATGCAGAGGAAATTGGTACTTACTAGTTCTGGTCTGCACATACTCGGGAAAAGCAGAAGCCTTCCCCACCAAGATAAAGGAGGGCTCATGTTGTCCAGAGAAATCATCCCATGGTTTAGATTGTCACTCCAGATTGGATCTGATAATGGACTAGCCTTCATAACAGAGATAGGGAAAATGACAGCTAAAGCCTTGAATACCCCCTGGAAATGTGGCATATAGGCCTCAAAGCTCAGGCAGGGTAGAGTACATGAATAGAACCAAAAAAGCAGGAAATTGGTAAACTCTTCCAGGAAGCACAGCTTGATTGGATACAGGCCTTGCCACTGGTCTTGTTCAATATTAAATGCACCCCTTCTAAGAGGTCAGGGTACTTTTCTTTTGATATAATGTATAACAGGCCTCTACCAGTACTTCATCTAGAAGGTTGGAAGAGTTGGTTCTGTTTGAATCAAATTGAAAAGGCATTTGAGGGACAAAGAATACTTTTCATGGCTGTATTCTACAAGAGCCTTCTAAGACTTAATCAAAGTTAGCTAGTAGATACAAAATTGAATGAAATAGAGAGATAATTCCACTGAATGGATTGAGAAAGGTGAGCAAGAGTGTGGATCACTCGGGTCTATCTGACTGTGGGTCAAGTGCCAGGCATACTTGTCACACATATGCACTTCCTCTACCAGGTGTGGGTGTGGGGTGAACACACGGAAATCCTTGGGTCAGTTGTAATCAGACTTTTATCCTCATCTTTTGTCCTGGGTTAATTTGCTGAAAAAAAAAAAACAAAAACAAGAGGAGTAGGTGGCTTCATATTGTGTCTGCCTTTGCTGCTGTGAGAGGCTGTGAGTGAGACGATCTAGAACCTAGTCTTAAACTCAGGCTGCTTTTTGTAAATCCTTTGTAAAGGGTTTTTGGGGGGTGGGGTAAAACTAGCTTAGAATGTACAGCTTCACTTCTGAATAGATTCATAGCATTTCTCCATGTAAAAAAGCACATTTGCTCATTTGTTCTCAAGTGAAGTTTAAATTTTTTCTCCTATTTTTTTTTCCTGATGCTGGAGTTTAGGCATCTAATTCCAGTAAGTTCTTAATATTTCACTGAACTGTTTGTTGAGAGCAGATTTTTGTCTTTCCTCTTTTCAGCCTTTGCCTCTTGACTTCTCATTTGGCACTTCTATCTCCCTGGATTTTTCTTTTTCTGGAAATTTTGCTATAGAGCATAAAGGGAAGGCTAAGTTCTCAATTTAACTTGTAGTGCTCCTCGCCTAGGGCAGGCATATACAAACCTATCTCCAATGGCTAAAGGAGTAGAGAAGCTCAAGAGAGGCTGACAAGTCCACTTTCTCAGAAAGAAACATTTAGTGGGGATTCACCAACAGAACCCATTTCTTAGGCACCAGCACAAGCAGAGATGGTGGGTCCCTGCACTATACCCACCCGCCAGACTCAGGACTTGTATACCTTGGAGAAGGGTGATATGGGACAGTTAGTGTCAACACCTCAGGGAAAGACAAGGATTTGCCTTAGGGCAGGATTTATAGTTAGTAGGTGTTTATGATAACATCAAAGTTTTTTTGAGCTAAGAGTCCCAGAAGTCAACATGGTAGATTAGCATCTAAGGTGGATGGCTTTATTCCCCACAGGTGCTGGGGAAGATGGCTCCACCTCAACATAAAGAAATATTCAGGAAAAGATGGATGATGAGAAATTTTTGGCATTTTTCTTTAGAAGATGGTAAAGATCAGCATGTTGGGATCCTCTTCAAGTCCACCTTCAGTGGTACTGCTTTGGTAGTTTAAAATTGGATGTAGTGAAAGTATTTACACCATGGAAATTGACACACATTACAGGCTTATCTGGAGTGCCAGTTGTTAAACACTTACCAGCAAATCATTTCCATCAAATATGCTTGCTGCATAATAGCTAGGAGGCCTGGATTATGTCTTCATGATACAGGGTTTCCCAAAGGTTGCCATACCTACATACATAGGGAAAATGGGAAATTTCAGTTAAATGTACCTTTATTTATAAAATATTTATTATGTAATTTTACAAAATATTTACAAAATATTTCTCTACATGTTGATATGTAAATATAAAAATGTTAAACATATAAAGTGTTTATATTTTATAATATAAGATATAATACATGTGTGAGTGTGTTAATTTTTCCATGTATGACAACCCTTGGGACACCCTCTAGATTTTATGTATGTAAAAGGATGACTTGTTGCTTTTCTCCTTCCTATAGCAGAGGTATCAGGAGGACAGGGTTGCAATCTAAGCTGTTCTTTCTGCTAAGAACTCTTCCCCAGGTGGAGCTGGGTTCACATTCCCTCCTCCTTCTATCCTGGTCTTTGGTCCAAAGTCACCATCTCGATGAAGGCTTTTCTGACCACCCATTGATCCCTGCAACACACTAATCACTGCACTTCCCGTCTTTCTTCCTCTGGGCTTCATTTGCTAATCCATGTCCCCTATCATCTTCCAGCATACTATACACTTTATTTATTATGTTTGTTATCTCCTCAGACTCAGAAATCTTTGTTTACTGATGCACTCATAGCACCTAGCACATGTTAAGTACTGAATAAACATTTGCCAAATGAATTGAATAAATGAATAATCTCTTCTCTAAGAAAATTGGTATTGCAAGTTGGGCAGAAGGTACTCTAGTCTTCTTATCTGCAAAGCATTGATACTTCATTTTATGTCCTGGGATTTTTTTACTAGGCTTAAATGGGATAATAGGTATGCAGGAAGCAGTACTTTCAAAGTACAAAAAAATCAATTTTTTTAAATAAAAACCCACATATCTGAAAAACAACCACAATTCAGTGTTCCTTATGGGAATTACCTTCAGAAGGAAAGAAAAAAGGATCTGGAAAGAAAAGGAAAAATGAAAGAATAATAAGAAACAGAGCAGGCTATGCCAGACTGAGTCTGCTCTTGTTAATATACTATCATTAACACAACACCCTTGTTAAAATGAGGGTGGAAACTGCCCCTCAGGCGTGGCTAATGGCATGGTTACAACATAAAAAAGCCCTGTTATCTGGGAATTAAACACTACTCTTTTAAAATCAATGTATTCTTATAGAATTAGAAAAAGATCGATTGCTAATTTGTGCCTGGAAACTGAGATTCATTTCACATAGGAGGAAACGATTGACTTCCAAAGAGCTACTTGTGTGCTAGAGGATGGTAGTGATGGCAGAGTTTCACGTATTCATGAAATAATAATAATAATAATACACCAGTTGTGGTGTGGTTTTATAGTGTCAACTATAAAATAAGTTGCCAAGCAGAACCCATCCATTGACCCATCCAACTATTCACAATGGTTAAAAGCATTTCTGGAGGTGAAGTGTACACCCACTACAGATATGTAATTATGTTTTGTGATCTTGACTGTCTGTCATAGCCCATTCCCAGCCGCACCCCCCCCTGCCCCGGGTGGCCCATTTCCCTCCTCCAGAGTCGACTCCAGGAACAAGGCAAGTTACTTCCCCCAGGGTGGCCGAGAACAGGCTTCCCAGACATATTCCCAGGCATCCTCCTCCCCGCCCCCCAGGGTTGCCAAGAACAGACTTCAGACAAGGAAGCAAAAAAAACCCCCAAGTTCCCAGTGAGTGAACAATGATGGAAAACCTACCTAAGCTGTATCAATCATCATCACATAACTATAATTATTGTGATTTAAGATGTATCCATTGTCAACTGAGTTGTAACCCCCCTGTCCTAAGCTAACCAGCCATGTCTTGCTTCTGTACCAGTATGTTTGCTCAAAAGTATAAAAAGCAACCTACCCCCTACTTTGGGGCTGACTGCCTCTCAGAGCAGCAGCCCTTGCAGCAGGTAAAATAAATTATCAATTAATTACATCTAAGTGGGGGTCTGACTCTATCTTTTCAGGTCACAGAGGGTACAACATTTTGAAGGTCCCAGCAAGATTTATAAGACCCCCCACCTGAGCCCACTGCCGGCCCACTGCTGGCCCACAGCTCTAGAGGAAGGCCTCAGAGGGACGCTGCCCCCTCTGCCTCAGGAGATCTTGGATGTGTAGATTTTGGGCACAGTTTCCTAAATTTTCCAATTCAGTAAGTCTGTCTAGATCTCTAGAGAATCTGGGGGAACTAGACTGGCTGGACGCAGTAAAAGTCTGTTCCTGAGGCAGAGGGGATACGTCCCCCTGTCTCTCTGGTATAGGCTTGGGTTGTTTGCTTCTGTCTTGTTATGTTTGCAGCTCCTTATTAGACTATTTTGATATTAGAAGTCTTTTGGACTGTTTGGATTTGCAGGCTAATCCTGTTCTGGTAATTGCAGTCTTTTATTGAGTTGTCTTGGTTTTTGCAGTCAACTTTGCTGGTTCTGGTTTGTGTGTCTTGTATGTTTTGAGCTTTGTATGAGTAAGTGAATGAAAGAGTTAAATGTAATTTCCCCATGACTGGGAAAGCATTTGAGTGAAGGGTCAGGCACGGCTCTGTGTCTGACTAATTTCTGTCTGTTGAATTTTGTTTCTGTTTTCTGTCCTGTCCACTTGTCATTTTTGCTTTATTAGTCTATCTGTTTTTTTTTTTTTATAATGTTTGGATTGTAGTTTTTTATCCATCTGTTAGTGTCTGCCTAATAATTTGTTCAAAATAAGACAGGGTAATTTTTAAAAAAATGCTCTTACAGTAACTTTTTAATTTCAACCACTGCACCAAGAGCAACAGTGAAAAATAAAACTGGCTACTTTACACATTCTCTGTTAAAAAAAAAAAAAAAAAAACCTAACCAGCTTCCAAGACAGATTAACCTCCCCCCTTGATCTCTAGGTCATAAAAAGAAACTAAAAATTCCAGATTTTCAACATTAAGAGCAGGCACATATTCAGTGTCTCTTCAAGGTTCCTTTAGGGAACTCTCTTAGATTTCCATCCAGGAGAGGTCTCTGTGTTTTCCTTCCTCTTCTTTTTCCTGGTAAACTGTTCACTATCCTTGAGACTGGGCATCACTTTTGTTTCTATATATTATCTACTTTCTGGTACACCTTCAATTTGTGAGTTTAAGTATCACCATTAAAGATCCTCTCTTTCTGGCAATTAAAGAGTTAATACAAAGTTTGTTAAAACCTTTTTTCTAACTACTTCTTACCTGCTGAAAAAACTATGGTTGCTAGGTTACAAATAGCTTTGAGATAAGATGCCAGCTCTCAGCAGGAGACCCAAAGTCAATTTCTCATTTGGAACTAAAAAAAAAAAGAGAGAGAGAGAGAGAGAGATAGAGTCCTCCATATTTCTTAAAACAATAGCCATTTTCCTTCTAAATTAGCGTTATTCTGCTTGGCTCTTAAATTCACCTGTGAACCCACCTCTGAAGGTAAGCCACTTTAATATCTATTTTTGGCTGGTGTCTGCAAGCAAACATTAATTAACTATTAATGGTATTTTTGTTATGCATATTTGTTATGAATTGTTGTAAAAATATGTAACTGTTTGTTAAATTCATTTGTTGTAATTTATGTATAAAGCCCTTAGAAACCTCCAAGAGAAGGCCAAAGAGACAGAAACTTTAGACAGGGACCCTGGGTTTCCAGGCCATCATTAGCTTGTCAGAAACTCTTGGAGACATGTGTCAGTAGAATGACCCAACCAGTGGGGAACTTCAGCCCTACTGACCTGTCAGGGACCCCCAGAAATAGATGTCAACACTTGTCACCAAAAACACCATTGAAATAAAAGTGGAGGTCCAATCAACCACCAGGGTATTAGATCACTCACAGACCTGTTAAAAGTGTATAAGAATGTGTTCTGGTTCTAAGAGTACAAGAGTGTGAGAGTATGTTGGGCCTGGGTCGGTCTTGTCGCTTTGTATCATTTGTTCAGTGTTTATTAGGAAATTGGTCTTGGCCTGAAACAGTCTTGAAAACATTTGTGAGTGGATTGCAGATCTTTTCTTTCAAGGGACCCTTCAAGACCTTACTCCTTCTGAAACTGCCTTATTTACTTATTTACTTTTATGTGTCCTACACCCCTCACCGTCTGGTGCATCTTTAGCCTGGCAGTCATTGGTCTCTTCATCTTTATTATTGGTATTAGGCTTGGTGGCACTGCCACCCCAGACTAGTCCACCAGGGAGCACATGTTCATATTTCTGTCCCCACAACTAGTTCTAATTAAAACCCCAGCAACTTGTCCCTTCCGTTCTCCTACTATCAAATGTTATTACTCAGACTGTCTTTCCTTTCAGAATTCTCATGATTAACATTTGCTTGATTGTAGTACTCTTAGTCCCCATTAGTCAAAAAGAGGTAATTGGGTAGATTTGTATAATAGTATTATCCCCTGATGGGTCCAAAATTCCCACCCTGTTAACTTGTTAGTACATTTATTCTGTCATCCAATCACCTTTCCTGTTAAGCCTTCATTCTCACCTATACAGGTGACAGGGTTGTCGCGGGCAACGGCAGCGATGACTGGCTAAAAAATTCAGACATAGTAAGGAGAGTTTTGATTCCTTTCAAACTTGCCCATTCCTTATGCCTGGCTTCCCCACCTCACTGCCGAATGGGTATTCTAACAAATGAATAAATACAGCACTGCACCTTAGGCAGGGTTGTTAAATCTTTGCAGTTTTTATCTGAGAAAAAATTAGTGTGTACTTCCTACTCAGAGTGAAGCCTTCCAAAATGTTTGAAACTACTTTATTCATAATCTTACTAGGGCTCAAAAGTTATGACCTGCAATGTGTTTATGCCTAGAAATAAAAATCTGATTTCTAAGCTTACCTGAGCCTCTTCTAAATTCTTGAAACCACCAAAAAATTGTGTGTGGGATGGAGCAAGGACTTAAACCTGCTCTCCACCAGTTTGCCCTCCATCCAGACCTAATGAAAATAAGTAATCAGAATCTAAGCTGCTGGAATGCTAAATTATTTTGATACTTAAAGTAATGTGGTTATGGAGCCCACTACAAATGCTTAAGACTGAGACTTGTTTAACACACTTTTAAATCACTAAAAATCATCATGTGAAAATGCTCTCTTCCCAGTTGCACAGTGGATGCTGACTGAGTCCTATGGAGACAGAAACAAATGAGGTCTCTCAGTGACTCTGATGAGCCAGCAAGCTGAAATTTGTACAGATCAGTCAGAAAGGATGCCTCTGCTGACTTAATTTCTTTTTTTTTCTTTTGTATTTTTCTTTATTTTTAACATGAACATACTCAAAACACCAAAGAATAAGATGTTCAACAAAAAATTGTCCAAGATTGACCAGCACAATTAGAACATTAGCAAACTATAAGAGCAAAATTGACAGCTGCTACATTCATAATTTTGTTTTAATTTCTTCCTCTCGACTGGCACCACTACACTACAGGTTGGTTGGCCAGAGTTTATGGGGGCTGAGTAGCCAGTCTGTAATCAGCTATTGACAATGGTGCTCTGTGTTTCTGTTTGAAGTAGAATTTGTGAATAGTTGTCCATATTGAGAGTTTTTATTTTTACATATACATCTGATTATTAGGTTTCCACTTTTTGCATTCATGGAATTAAAAAGGCTTAAAATTTGCCATCAAGAACAATGTTTAAGATAAGGACTAGAAACAAAAACCTTGAAAGAATGAATGAAGATAAATATATTCAGAAAAGAAATCAGATGATTGCTGCAACAACGTATTAAGCAATAATAAGAATAGTAGTGCAAAGAAAGTAACATTCACATTGTCAAATAAGAGTGTGGCTATTATAGAATGCTTTGACTCTGAGGTTCAGTATAGAGTCATAAATTAACTTCTTGTTATTTTTTTCCAAAGTCTCATAAAATAGACAACTAGTATTTATAAATAAAAATAAAAGATAATTTCAAAAAACAGATCATGCCAAATCTTATAGACAATAGAAAAAGGAAATACTTCAAAATCATTCTGCTTAATCTGGATATACCTGATATTAAAATTAGAAGAAATATATTGTTATAAAGGGGAAATTACAAACATAATTCGCTTTTAAATGAGGATACAGTATCCTGTATCCTAAATAACATATTAACAAGGTGAAGTAAAAATTAATGTTTAAGTGATGTACTTTATTCAAAATCGAATCCAATTTATGTGAGAACATTCTTATCGCTATTTTTCAGATGAGGAAACTGTGACACAGAGAGGGTTCAGTAATTTGTCAAGATCACTCTCCTGGTAAAAAGACGACTCGAGACTGAGATACACAGGATCTGATGTCAGAAGCCACTGTTTGGAACACTGGGACACATTCTTTTTCTTTTTTTTTTGAGACAGTCTCACTCTGTTGCCCAGACTAGAGTGCCATAGGATCCCCCTAGCTCACAGGAGCCTCAAACTCCTGGGATCACTAACAGAGGATGTTCTCTCAACCTACCATTATCTCCTTGTTTTAACAATCCTTGATAAATGCATTGACATACTTTATAAAATTATAGGCTATTTTGGTGGTAATCCTTACATTTAGTTTTCCACAAAATGGAAAGTGCTTTGAGTCCATACACCAAGACCACATTAAGTAAAGTAATTGCTCAGTGTGATATAGCAGCTTTCTTTGTCCTGACAGCAAACTATAGTTCCTTTTAAAAACTACATATAGGGTGTAGGAGAAGACCCAGGGATAAACGTTAGGCTAGCCTTTCCTGTTACAATGATCATTTGATGAGGAAAACACTATTTTCATTCTACTCATCAATAGCAAATTTACCCCACTCGTGTAGTATTTTACATTAAGGCAGAATTAAGATAAATTAAATGGTTTCAAATATTTCTGTTCCAAGAAAATACATAGGGGAAAAAGAACAGGGCTATGCAAACTTCTTTATGCGAACCTGAGTCATCTGAATAATTAGTGCTTGTAGGAAGCAACACGGAAACACTTTGAACTTAGGCTCAGAAAAACTCAGTAAGAGATTTAGCATCACAACGTTATAAACTTTCTGACCTTAGAAAACAAGCCACTCTGTTGTTAATAATCCTAAATTTATCTTGGGGTCCTGGCTACACTACTTAGCACACAGGATTGCTAAGAGAGCAAAATGACGTGATGGATGTGAAAGTGCTTCACCAACTCCACACAGATGGAGTTTAATTCAATTCATGAGCATTTCTTGAGTATCTTCTATGTGATAAGGACTGCAAGAGGCCCTGGGCAAGATCAGTGGGATCCAGTCCAAAGCTTTTGAGAGTTATAATCACTAGCATGTTAGTTTTAAGTCATATTATGGCAGAATAAAGTTATATTTTATGTGTTTTATATATAATTGATAGTACATCTGGACTCCCTGTTTCATAAATATTTACTGTAAGATATGTTCATTTCCTAGGACATAAGGCAAAATTTTACACTTTTAAATAATTGTTGTGGCTTTGTGGTTTTGTGATATGCTAATCATCATGGCTGTGAGATTTTTTGACAAATCCGTGGTTGTAAACATAAGTGTCAAATATAATGTATTATTATTTCCATAAGGAACACACTCCACTTGGTAGCATGGATTTTTAAGAACACATGATATCCTAATTTGGAAGCTCCATATTAGGAGGTGAAAACTTTAGACAGACCAAAGAGAGAAACCACCATGAAACCCTCCAACAGTGGATGCCAAAGGTAGCTCATTTCTAGAACCTAAGCTCCCAATGCTTCAAGTCATTCTGCAAGTATTATCAGCAAAGTGCCATGGGGATGGTTTCTCTATAGCAACAACTCTCTGATTTTATCACACTGCTCAATTAGAAAACTGGAATTGGTATTTGAATCATTGCTTTATCCATATTATTCAGGAATAAACCTGTTTTGGCATAAGAATCATGGCACCGTTTGCATTTGTTGGAACTGAGCTTGAAATTCAAGTTAGGCTAGGTGAAATCAATCTTAAATAAACTCACAAAACTTATATGTGTAGAGATTTCTTTCAAATCTTAGTGTGTTATGTTTTTGCCTTTTTATGCCTTGTTTTGCATTTTAAAAAATAATAAATATAACTCACTGGTGGTACCCCCATGAAGACCAGCAGGGACTTATTATAACTTATGTTCTCAAAGTAATTAGCTCTGACCTACAAGGAAAATATTTTTAAATTGGTTGAAAGTAAATCGCAATGCAGAGAAGGCCTCTTGTCACTTCACATGTCTTCAAGTCTGTCAGAGAGCTTGAGGGCAGGCCCAGAATGTTCCATGGTGGTGGCACTGGCAGGTCCTTTTACTTCCAGAAATTTGTAAAAAATGGAGTGAGGACTCCAGGATTTTTGCCCTAGTTCTGGCATCCCTTGTTCCATGACTTGGGAAAGTCATTTACCTCTGTAGACCTCAGTTTCCTCAGCTGTCAAATAGAACAATTGAGAAACACTGCTGTAGGTGACATCACCGCTACCACTTACCAGGTGAATTATGTAGAGTCCCAGTGTCCCATGACCCTCTTCATAAAACTGGGATGATGATTGTGACATTCACAGGGTTGTTTGGAGAACTGGGTGAGTTCACATCAGGCCTTAGCACAGAGCCAGGCTTATCATGAACTCTGTAAGAATCACTCTTTGCCAACTACTATGTTAAATCCTTTACTTACATTTTACCATTCGATCCTCATAGCTCGCCTTCAAACTATTACTTATATCTCTGAGGGTGTGGTACCTGTCTGGAGCTGCACAGCTGGCGATGGCCAAGATGGCACCTGAACCAGACACTGGAGACTCCCCAATTCCTTGCACCTTTGATGGCAGCACATGTCTCTCTGGTCCTTCCTTCCTATTTTTTTTTCTGGCCCTTTCTGTATGAGGATTACCAAGTAAAAACTAGCAAATGAGCTGAAAGAGATGTTATATTTAAAGCTGCATTTGCAAAGACATGAAAGTCTCAGGATGGGATCATCCTGTGTAACTATGACAAATCAATTAATTTCCCTCCCTCAGGACTCCTCATTTCAGTGAATAGCGTCATCTGCCACAGGTTGCTCCAGCTAGATTTCTGAGCTAGAATTAATACCATAGAACTGAGGGTTGTAACCATGAGAAGAGATAAAATCACATAACAATCAAAAGAGAAGCACCACGTGAGAATCATATAGATGTCTGCATGGTGCTGATGATGTGATTAAATATCTCCTACTGATAAAAAAGTGTCAAAAACATGGGATGACAAATAGCATGAACCAAAATACACCATCATGGACAACCATGGCTCAATCATGGCATTACTGTTAAAATCATGGAAAAGAAAAGCCTTCTAAATTATGAGAATGAGAAAACTACTGCAAATTATGAGAAAAAATATTATTAATTGAAAATAATAATTACATATCTGTGAATCTCAATAAGCCAATGTAAAGACTTTAAGAATTATAATAAAGAGAACTCTTAGTGAAGTAGCTGAAAACAAATGAATGTTCAAAAATTAATAACGTATAACTCACAAATGCGATAGCCATGGCCTCTCATTCACCCACCCCCCACCTTGCTCAAAACTCCTATAATCTACTTTCTATGAAATAGTTAGAATAATCATTTTAAAGCAAATCAATCATGCCACTAGCACTATTTATAAAGACTGTGCTAATAATAGGGTGTTATCCTTAGACTATAAAGAATGTTTGTAAATCAATAAAAAAAAATTCTAAAATGGAAACAGGAAAATGCCATTAGTAAATAATTTACATAAATAAAATGACAGATTTGGACAAATGTGAAAAATGATCCAACTCCTTAAGCAAATGCACATTGAATGAGCTAATATTTTTCAAGTATGAAAGTAGTAAAGATTTTTTTTGAAGACAATCCTAATGTTGGCAAGGAAGCATTGGGCAGGCTTACAATAGTACAATAAGGCTCACCCATTACAATAAGGAAAATGAACACAACTTGCTTGAAATGCAATTTGGCACCGTGAGTTCAGAATCTTCAGAAAGTTTCTATCTGTGGAATCAGTAGCCTGCTAGAAAAACATCCCTAAGACATGAGATCATAGATTTGTGTACAAGGATGCTCCATGCAATTAGTTACAATGGCAGCAAAAATTTGTTTATAGCCTAAGTGTTTAGTAGGGCAATGATTAAACACATAACAGAACAGCTCTTTTATGGACTTTACTAGGGCCATTTAAATTAATGTTTTCAGAGTCTAAGGATATTAGAAAATGCTAAGAACATAATCCTTGGTGAAAAATTAGAGCACTAAACCATATTGTTTACAAAAATAGTCAAAAGTTTAGGAAACATAAAAACACTAGAAAATTAAAAAAAAAATCTTATAGTTTAGCCACCCTAAGATACCTTCCTTGATTGTAAAGTTTAATTGCATAAGTTTATCTAAAGCTAGAAAGATATCATGGTTTAGTGGTCAAATTATTGAGTAAACTAAATATGGAGTGTTTTTAGCTTAATGGAAGGAGGGGAAATTAAATTCTCAATAATCCTGTGGTCCAAGCTTTGCACAAAGTCACTGTTAGCATTGCTACAAACTAGAGCCACCTTTTAGAAGCACAGTCTGATTATTCCAAAAAGCTTTTTAAGCATAGAAAGTTAACCTGAGAAACAAATCAAAAGAAATAAAAAGCTATGTGCTGAAAACGTGCATGACAGTATTGTGGATAACAGTGGATAACAGTAATTCAAATATCACAAAGTATGTGAATAGATAAACTATGAGACTGTTAATTTAACTACTTTTTTACATAAGGAGCATGCCGCATACCACTGAGTCCATGGTGGATGAACATAATAAGTGAAGAGGCCAGGAGACAAAATTATGTGTGGACATGATCGGAGGAAGGTAAAAATGCTGATATATTAGGTTTATAGGTAAGGGAGGTCCGATTTCCTTAAGCACTAAATTTGACAGTTGGTATCTCTGACATTTCACTTTAATATTTCCCATTTTATTTTTACTGTGAAGGTACATCCTCATTCCTTCAAACACACAAATTTTGGCTTCTGATTATCTTTCAATAACTTTTTGGAGTAATTTTTGTGATACCATGGATCAGTAAATAACATGGATCATGTTATTTTCGAATGTGAGTTCCATCATGGAAGCAGGGCAGTACAGACAGCTCAAAATAGCAACACAGTGTTTTGGAAGGATGTGGCTAATGAACTCATGGTACATCATGGTTTGAGAACTTCTGTTCTGATGCTTTTAATCTTAAAAATGAGCCACATGGGTGACCTGAGACCAAGGTGGACCGGATGAGCTGAAAGCTGTAGTGAAGTCCAATCCCTTTGACTTCAAGGGATTTGAAGTCAAATCCCTTGCAATCTGTGTGTGAATTAACAGCAAGTTCTGATGTTACTATTCCAATAATATTAGACCATTTGATACAAACCAACAAGGTAAAGAAGCTACAAATATGGGTTCTACCTGAATTAAATAAGGGTCAGAAGAGAAACCATCTGGAAGCTTGCCTTTTTTTGCCACCGTGACATAAAGGTGGACCATTTCTACACTATTGTCACATGTGATGACAAATAGATTCTTTTTGACAATCACAAGCATTTGGCACAATGCTTGAATAAAGACCAAGTGCTAAGACACACTCTAAAACCAAATATTCATCAAACCCAGGTATCTGGTATTCCAAAGATACCCCCATAACACCTTTCAAAAAAAAAATCATAGTGTTTCTTGAGGCAATAATTAAGTAAAGACACCAAGTTTATTGTGAAGGGAAGGGGGAGAGTGAGGAACCAGGAGGGAAGATGAGAAGACACTGAAAGACTTCCCGATTTTTAGTGCAATGCAGGTGAAATTGTCCACTGAGAAAGCGGCCATAAAACTTTCAGAGAATGAAAAAGCCATCAGCAGCATCTCTGAGAAATTGGGGCTGGTACCAGCCCGGACTCCAGGGCAGAACTTGATTCCTGTTCTGAAGAGAAGCAGTAAACTACAGACCAAAGAACACAGGTTTTGGAATCACACAGATTAGACTTTGAATTTTAACTTCAGTGCTACGCATAGCAATGGTGGTTCTCACCTCACCCCAAGGGACATTTAGCAATATCTAGACACATTTTTGGCTGTCAGACCTGGGATCGGAGTGATAGGGGTAACTGGTGGCATCCAGCTGTGGATGCTGCTAAACACCCTCAAATACACAGGATAGCCCCCCAAAACAATCACCTGGCTAAAAGTGTTAATACTGCCAAGATGGACAAACCCTGAGCCAAAGAGATGACCTTAAGAAAGATTCTTAGCTAAATGCTCTAAGCATCAATTGCTCTGTTTGTAAAATAAGGGTGCTAATACCTGCCCCAGGGTCCTATGAAGATTAGAGGCATTGAATGTCTCTACATTAGAGCCATTTACATGCAGCACAAAGCACAACACTCAGTCATACAGGCATTCCTGAGTTATATCCCCACTTATCCAACAGAGCCTTTGGGTTCCCTTTGTCTAACTTCCCATTGGACTTCCCAAAAATCCAGCCTTAACACTGCCCAACCTTTCTACCCATCAGCCATACTTTCTCCTCAGCCCGTAAAAGTTGAATTGGACCAATGTTTATATTACAAACTAATAATAAAGAGAGAAAAGGCTAAGATGTGACTCTACAACCCAGAAATGCATTCAATTCTGGAAGTGTATTGATGATACAGCAAGTATCATGGATTTGCACGTACATTTCTCTAAAGAGAAGTTCACCCCAGAGTTACCTGTGGTAAGAGAGAGAGTAGCAATGACCTAGCCATCTAAGAGCAATGACTGGGTAAATAAAGGATAGTACATCCTTTTAAGTACATTTGAGTTCATTTTATGATGTAAAATAAGATTACCATTTAATATGTGAAACCTGAATTTTTATCATAAAATTTCATTAAGCAAAAAAAAAAAAAAAAAAAAAACCCACATGAAATAAAAACACATTTAAATTCAAAAAGGGAGGGGGTAGGGAGTTCCTGAGTTCTTACCTAACTGGTACAATGTAGGGGCACATGGCACAATACTTGCGTGAAGGACTTAAGTGTGACTCAGATTTGACTTAAATGCAAACAATGTAACCTAATCATATGCATCCTTATATTAATCTGAAATTTTTTTAAAAGGGAAAAAATAAAATAAACTTGTACCATTACTTTAAACAAAATAAGAACAGCAAACAGTATATAATTCTTGGGTTAATGTGTACTTTAATTAGGATCCAAATAGTTGCACTTCGTTTGAATAAAGAAAATCAAACAAAATCTTAAAACGTGAGGCTGAATTTTCTGAGATGGAAAAGAAGAAAAAGAAGCTTCCTAAATTAACAAGGAGCTTACTCTCTGTGAGGAGTGGCCGACCTCTTTATTTGCAGCCCAACCAGGAGCAGTGAGGTCTTAGCTCTGGGAAAGGAAGCCAGCTTCCCTCCAAATCCAACAAGGTAGCTATGAGATTTACTTTTCCTGCTTTATGGGGTCAGATCACCATTTACCTTCTCTCCACTGCGAAAACATCAATCCTAAATTCTCCACTAATTGTCCAAAAATGGTCTTAAAATCAATACTGAAAACTTCTCTGCCTTTCCCATGGTTTCTCCAGTTCTGTGCGATGGAATGGCTTTTCGTAATATTTTTAAGCGTACCTATATATAAGACTTAAAGAATAAAAACTGTGTAATGTTCCAAGAGCTTTCAGGAAATGCTTTCACTCTGTAAGTACTTCACTGTGGAGCTTATGTAAATTAGAGAAAAGAGCAGTTTTGCAATGGATCCAACCAGCAAAAGCATCCACGGCTCTTCTGCTCTTCTGCCACGGATAACCCATGTGTGTTTTGAAGTAGAATTCCTATAGTCTCCTAAAAATTGCCCATGCCCAACATTTTTCTATAATTCAGGCTGCATCTACCAAACCAGCACGCAGTACAGACCAATAGCATCGGCATCTCAGTGCCACAGAATACGGACATCCTAAACCCTCCTGCTTCATTCTTCCTTGTTCCTCAGCATTTACTACAGCCCCGGGCTATTAGATCTCACCTCCTGGTTTTCTCTTTCATTAGCTGTATAATGTGCTTGGGAGATAACAACAGGTATGGTTTCTTTAATTGTGACCACCAGAATACTTTTTCTTTCTGGGTTACTTTCTTTTTTTATTCTTTTCTCAGTACTAAGGAAAACACCAGAACAGTCCTGGCAGGGTTTTACACTTGCCTTCTGAAGCCTCTACCCTGGGCTGCCCTTGGTGGCTACCTGGGCTGGCGCCATCTGTCTGGCAGAGATCCATATGGAAAATGCTAGGTAGGGTCTACCTCCCTTATCAGAGAATAAAACATTTACATACGTAAAAGGCACTGTCTTCAAAGCTCTGGAGCCCAGAAGCTGGGGGATGTGGACACTGTAACAGGCAATAACTATAATGAAGAGTGAGTAATCCCATTAACAGCCAGTATTTGGGTTACACAAAATCCATGTAGTATCAGTGAGTGCTTATCTGCACAATGTCATCCAAGTTTTTGGTGTTGGGTAAATAGGTCCCACCTCTGCCACTGACTGATTAAATGATCTTGAACAAGTGGCAAATGTCTGTGTTTAAGATTTCTTATCAGTCATGCAAGAAGCTCATATTACAAGCAGAGAAACTTGAAGGTCCCTGGGACAGATTGGGATCAAATAGAGCTAGATTTGAAGACTAACTCTGTCCCTAAATCGCTGAGTCTTGTGCAACAATTTATACAACTTCTCTGAAAATTGACACTTTATAGATCTATTAAAAACATTTAGGAATTGTGAAAAGTGTCAAATAAGAGCAGCTGGCATGTCAGTATCTCTGCCACCATTAGTGCAGCTTTGAAGTTTATTCTAAACATAAGTCATACATCTACCAAACATAGACCATGCCGTAACCCTTGAGGGGCATACATCACTGGACCCCAGTGCCTCAAAACAAGATAACATTTACTGAAATTCAGAAATGTGACTGTGAGCATACTTGAGTACGTTCTTGTGATTAGAGGCAATAATATTGTAGATTATAGACTCAGAGAACTAAAACATCATGTACTACAATTTGGAAAAATAGAAAAATTACACTAAAATTAAAATGACCTGAGTTCTTTCTTTGCAGACCCTGTCACTAGTAACCAGGCTTACGACTTTCAGAAAGTCAGTGTTCGTTCTCTTCTGAAGAGACAAGTGTGTTAGTCTCTACTCTCAATTATCAAGTAACCAAAAAGTGACTCGAACCAGTTTCAACAATAAAGCCAATCGGTAAATCAACAAAAAAGAGCTAAGTTAAGTGTAGCTAAGGTAATGGACTCCAGTGATGCAGTGTCTCCCCATTTCCCTCCAGTAGACTCTCTCCATGTCACAAATATGACGGGAATGCATAATCCAGGGCTTGTATTTCACCAATGGAAATGTACCTTTACCCAAAGTCTTAGCAAGGAAACCATGTCCCAGGAAGGAGTCTGATTTTGCTTGGGTTATGTGTCCATTGCTAGGCCAACAACCCTGACCATGGCTTTGGGTGTTTTTCCAGTACTAAGTCCTATGTCCGGCCCTACATGTGGTGAAAAGAAAAGAAGAGGAGGCTGCCACTATCCGAAACACGTAGAATCAGTTCTCTGGAAAGTCAGTGAGTCCGTTATCATGAGCAGGAATTGACACTGAACTGGAAAGAAGAAGGGTGGCGGTTCACACAGTCTCAAGTTTCTTCACGGATTATTTTTTGCATGTTTTATTATTCCAGGTCTCATTACAAGTAGGAAACTGAGAACCTAGTTAAATAAAATCTCAAGCAAAGATCATTTAACAGAACAAAAGAAAAGAAATACACTGTTTTAGAGCAAACAGAAGTTTTACACCAAAATACACAGTGGGGTGCCAAAAGGCGTCCCTTTGTGCTTAGCACTGCACTGAGGTCCTTCATGTACACTGATAACTAACGCCCCAAATAATTCCAAAGACCAAATGAAGTAAATGTAAAAGCATTTTAGAAGTACAGTACAGTTTGGGCATCATTATTTTCATAGGACAGATTTTAAATAGGGACGGGATTTTTTTTTTTTTTAGCACCATTGACAAATGCTACAGAAATTCAAATGAAGCAAAAGCCATGAGTAAGAATCTGATCATACCAGGAGACAGGATTAGAATGGGATCTGAAAGGGTGGATGGGGTTTGGGTGAAGAGGAGAGAGAAATGTATAGAGACAAATGGAGTCTCATGACTTGAGAGTAACTTACAGAAACTTTCAATGTCATCGTTTTCTGACGTGTGATAGTTTGTGTCAAGTTTAGTTTCCCTTTTTCTGTTCACTATTGGTATTGTGCTTTGAAAATGTGGATAATTTCTCCCAGTGTTTGTTGATGAAGAATGCTATATGGAAGATGTGTACTAGGGGAACAAAATCTCTCTAATGCTTATAGGAAAGAGTGGAGATTTGGCAAATAGTCTAAAAGCAATTGGTAGTCTGATTTTAAGGAGACCCTGGGAAAGGCTATTGGAACCAAATATTCAACTTTATCCATGACATTTCAAGTGGCAGATGTTATATGAAGAAATTAGAGCTATCTAACAGTGGGTCCTACATCACCTTTCTCAGAAATAAAGTGTTAACAATTTTGATCTTCTCTAGGCTCTAATATAATTCCTTCTCTCCTAATCTACCATTCAGCAATGATCTATTATCCCAGGAACTTGCTGGGTTCAAGGAAGACCAAGATGTATTACACCCAACCTCAAAGATCTGCTATCTGCTGACGTAGGCTGGAATGACAGTTCAAAGAAGATAAAACAAGAGAAGAATGAAGTTGTACTTACCCTATGGAGTAGATGTGGAGGTGCTGCACAATTCTGATAGAAAGTATCTTAGGATTGGATCGAGCCAAAGCAAGTTTAACCCCCAAATCCAGATCGATGAAACCATTTTTAGCAGTGCTTTCATTTTTGTTGAATGAAGACCCTGAACTTCTTACCAATATTTGTTATTTGAATCATAATTTTACAGATGAGGATCAGAAAACCACAAGGGCTTGTAGAGAGTGGGATAATTAAGCAGTGAGTTTTCTGATTCTCAGTATTGTGCCCTTGACACTGTATTTCCTTTCCTATATTATTCTATGTTATTTATGTGTGTTTGCCTTTACCCTTACTCTCTTATTTTGAATTTATGGGGAGAATGTAATTTCTTAATTACTTGAGGAAATACTTATTGAACACACATTATTAAGAAACTATTATGCCAGACACTAGAGATCCCAAGATGAAAACAATATTTCTTCTCTTAATTTTGGACAACATGTGAACACTTATTATTACACACGACATTTTAATGTGGTATCTAAGAGCCAAATTTTGGAAAGGTGATGAGCTAAAAAAATATTCAGGAGACAGGGATCAGTAAGACTGGCTAATTGATTGGAAGCTCAATAAATTTTCTCCTATTTTTTTGAATTTTGTTTCATTGATGTACACTCTGATCCTTATAATTTCTTTCCTTACAATTGTTTTGAGTTTACTTTGTTCCTTTTCTACCTTCTTAAGATCACTGATTACAAACCTTCCTTTATTTCTAATCTAAGCATTTAAAAATCTAAACAGGTGGGAAAGACTGGAATAGACACTTCCCCAAAGAAAATATAAAAATGGCCAACAAGGACCTGAAAAGATGCCCAACACCACTAATCATTAGGGAAATACAAATCCAAGCCACAGTGAAATATCACATCATACCTTTGAGGATGGCTGATAGCAAACAACAGAAAGTAGTGTGTATGGATAAGGATACAGGGTAATTGGCTCCATTTGTTTTTGAAACATTTCCCCCTTTCTTTCCTCTTCAGGTTCATGTCTTTTTAAAATCTTCAGTGACTTTATAAATGCTCCTTTAAGACCTTTGTTTGCCGATTGTTTTATGTCTGTAATTTATGGGCCTGTTTCTATTGTCTCACTTGTCTTCCTGGTTATGGGTCACCACAGAAAGAATGGGGACCGCAGGTCACTATTTCTTGTTCCTTCCCATGTCTGAGACTTTTGATTCAATGCCAGATATTGTGACTTTTACCATAACTGGGTATCGAATTTTGGAGTAGTTCTTAAGAGAGTTTGGACTTTGTTACAGGAAGCAATTCTTCCTTTGAGCATTGTTTTCAAGTTATTTTAGGGTGGGTCTATGGTAGACTTACCTATAGATGGAATATGGTACCACTAAGACCTTACCCTTCTGGAGTTTCTGATAATTGTCTCATATTTGAATAAATTCTCTACATTCTAGGTGTAAGAAAAAGTTAAAAGATAGGAATTCCTGTGTGAGTCTGAGAATTAGCTTACAGCTCTAAGGTAATTTTATGGCTGTATTTGTGGAAATTCATCCATGCACACACAGACTGATACTTAATCCAAGACTGAAGAAGACCCCTACGGTTTTTTTTGAAACTCTTTCTCTGCTTAGCTCACTTCTTTCCAGGATTCTGCCCACAAATTCTACTCACCTGGGCCCCCACACACTCCAGCCTCTGCCTTTGCAATTCAGTGGTAACACTGTGCTCGGCTGGGGTCCCCCACCTTTCACTGCAGACAGATGATTCTCTCCAGGCAGAAGGTCAGTCCATGGCAGACTGCAGCCTGCCTGTTTCCCTTCTCTCTCAGAAATATAGTCCTATGCTGTCTGCTGTTCAATGTCTGAAAACATCTATTTTATATTTTTATCCAGTTTTTCTAGTAGAAGTGTGGACCCTACTCCTTTCTTACCGTTGGACCAACAGAGACAGGAAGAGACAGAGGCTGCGGGAGAATAATTCATTCTGAAAATGGTTTCACCAGTGAGGGTAAGTACTAAAGCAGCATAAATCATGGAACCAGAAGCTAAACATCCTTTGGCCATCCCAATAAACATGAGCATGGAGGGGTCATGACTGCCAAAGACAAACAAGGTCGAACAGCCTAGCAGGTGCCAGCTCTGGACCAAAGTGATGTGGATCACTCACCTTCCCCCTCACTCTCAGGGCCATGATCCTACACAAGGCCCATGGAACTTATGCCAATTAAGGAGAAAGGGAACAGGAGGAGCAGGGAAGTAAACAAACACAGAAAGGCTTCAAAGGGACAGAGTATTCAGCTAGATAGAAAAATCAAGTCTTCTGGCATTACAGAAAAGAAACTCGCTTCATTTGTAGGGAGAGAATATTACCACTCACACCAAAAGGAGCTTCACAACGAGCACACTGTAAAAAATTTAAAAATCTAAACATGTGGAACTCATAACCACTCTCTTTCCTCTGATAGTCATTGTTCTCTGATTGCTTGAGGGGTGCTCACCTTGTGTCCTCAAGGTGACAAACTTTTTCCTCTTGTGTTCCTTTTTTAATATTGCATAGCCCCCAAACAGGTCTGAAACCATAGGAGAAATGTTTACTGGAAACATAGGACCTTACTGGGAAATTATCTGTTTGTGTTTCTTCATAATTCTTCCATAAAATTGTTTCAGAGCTAATGATATTTTCTTTCTTCTCTCATAAGAGGAGAACAATCTTTCTCAGGATATATATACATATATATTTGAGGGGGCAACTGTCCTTGCAAACATTTTCTCCCATCACCACACAATGTGACAATTTTTCCCAATATTTTGTTCAGAAAAAATATAATCATTGTGTTGTTTTTGTTTGTTTGTTTTACAGTTTTTGGCTGGGGTTGGGTTTGAACCCACCACCTCTGGCATATGGGGCCGGCGCCCTACTCCTTCAAGCCACAGGCGCCACCCTGATCATTATGAGAACAAGACACATCTTCAAGTTTTAAAAATATTTTTCCATTTCCTTTTTCAAAAAATTCTTGAAAGAAAAAATATGCTTAATTTTGTTATGCAGTATTGATTCTATATAAAATATCCAGATTGGGTGGCCAAAAATGTAACAAGTCATCAGAGAACATGATTTTAGTTGAAATACATCATTATATTTTATTTTTCACATACAAAAATCATGAAAGAGCCCCTCTAGGATAAAACAAAAGTAAAAATAAAAAAAGCCCTATTGGCAGAGGAGTTAAAGGAGTTAAAGTTTGAGGGACAAGGATAGCTCAGCTCAGAGATCCTTGATTTCCACTGGCAACAATCAATGGAGGTTGAATGAATTGTGGTATATGTACACCATGGGATATTATGTGGCCTTAAAGAAAGATGGAGACTTTACCTCTTACATGTTTACATGGATGGAGCTGGAACATATTCTTCTTAGCAAAGTATATCAAGAATGGAAGAAAAAGTATCTATTGTACTTAGCCCTATTATGACACCAATTTATAGCTGTCTTATGAAAGCTGTAACCCAATTATAGCCCAAGAAGAAGGGGAAAGAGGAGAGGGATGGGAGGAGAGAGGGGAAGATGGGTGGAGGGAAGGGAATTGAAGGTAGCACACTTATGGCGCATCTCATAAGGGTACATGTGAAATTTACTAGGTGTAGAATATAAATGTCTAAACATAATAACTAAGAAAATGCCATGAAGGCTATGTTAACCAGTTTGATGAAAGTACTTCAAATTGTATATAAAACTAGAACATTGTACCCCATGTTTACATTAATGTACACAGCTATGATTTAATTAAAAAAAAATTAGACCTCCCATTTGACACCACAATCCCACTATTAGGCATCTACCCAGAGTGAAAAAAAAAAGATTTTATCATAAGGACATATGCACTAGATTGTTTATCATAGCTCAATTTACAGTCACCAAGATGTGGAGACTACTTAAATGCCCATTAACTCAGGTATGCATTAACAAGCTGTTATATTTGTATACCATGGAATACTATTCAGCTCTAATAAAATATGGATATCAGAAGAATGGAAAAGTAAATATCCAGTGTACTCAATACTAGTATGAAACCAGTAGACAATCTAATTCATGCCCACAAAGGAGAAAAACTCACTTTAATTCAAGTTGTGGGGAAGGGGGAACAGGAGAGAAGAGAAGGGAAGAGGGTGGCTTGGAGTGCTCTCACAAAATGGGCACAATATAGGGGTGTATTGCACATCTTTTGGTGTAGGACACAACCACAAGAGGGATTCTACCAAAAAAATTCAAGTATTCTGACCTGGTTGGTTATACCCTCACATTAACCTGAAATTTAAAAAAAAAAAATGCATCACACAACTTTTAAGAGATACAAGTATCAAAATGCAATTTTTTAGATGTAATTGGAACTTTTGATAGTTATATTAAACAACACAGAATGACTTAATAAGTTTATTAAAATAGAAATACTGTAAAACATTCTCTTATGGAAAACCAATAAAATTATAAATGAATAAAAAAGTGGAAAACAAATAACCTTTGTACTTGGAAAATATAAAAAGCCTTTGAACAATTACAAGTTAAATTAAAAATTTCAGAATCTGGAATGTAAACTGCACATTGTAACCTATAATACATAGCTGTTGAAGTACTCTGAAACATACCACTTGATGAGAAAGAAATAAAATTGAATGACATAGGAAAAAAAAAGGAAAGTGTATGAAGTATCTTTTCAGACCACAATGTAAAAAGAAACTAGAAATTAATATCAAGAAGAGCACTTAAAACATACAAATACATGGAAATTAACAACATGTTCTTGATTGACCAATGGATGAAGAATGAAATTTAGGTCAGGTACAGTGGCTCATGCCTGTGATTCCATCATTTTGAGAGGCCAAAGTAGAAGGATCACTTGAGTCTCAGAGTTGGAGATCAGCCTGGGTTGTACAGGGAGACCTCATCTCTACCTTTTTGCTTTAGTTAGCTGGCCATGGCAGTGTATGCCTGTAGCCCTAGCTACTTAGGATGCTGAAGTGGGATGATCGATTGAGCCCAGGAGTTTGAAGCGTCATTGAACTAAGAACATGTCCCCACACTATATTCTCTGCAACATTGAGTACCAAAATTCTGTCTTAAAAAATAATAAAATTAAAGTGAAATTTAAAAATTCCTTGAAACAACTGAAAATAGAAACACAGCATACCAAAACCCATGAGTCACAGCAAACACTGCCTTAACAGTCAAGGTTATATCAATAAACACCTGCATCAAAAAACTAGAAAAATTTCAAATAAAGTAACTTAAGCTACATCTCAAGGAACTAGAAAAGCAAACACAACCCGAATAAAAATAATTATAAGGAAGGAGAAAAACAAAATCAGAGTAGAAATAAAGGGAATTAAGAGTTTAAAAAATATATTAAAAAAGAAACAAAATGTTGGTTTCTAAAAAATATATACAAAATTAACAAATCATTAACTAGACTAAGAAAAAAAAGGCACAAGACCCAAATAAATAAAATTAGAACAAAAAAGGATATGTCAGTAGAGTTAAGACAAATACAGAGGATCATTAGAGACTACAACTATAAGTCAATAGGTTCAAAAATACAAAGGAAAAGAAAAAATTCCTGGACACATACAACATGCCAGCAGTGAACCCAGATAAAGAAGTAATGAAATGAAATCAGTAATAAAAAGTCCCCTGGCAAAGAAAAGCTGAGAACCATTTTACTTTTACCACTGAATTTTACCATTTACAGAGCAAATACCAATTCTTTTTGAACTACTCCAAAAAACTAAAGCGAAGGGAACTTTTTATAATTTCTTCTATGAGACCAGCACAATCACGATACCAAAAGCAGACCATAACAAAAAAAGAAATACAAGCCAATATCCATGATAAATATACATGCAAAAAACCTCAACAAAATTCTAGCAAACTGAATCCAATAATACATTAAAAAGATAATACACAATGATCAAGTAGGATTATGAAATTAAATTCAAGTAGAGTGCAAAGAGGGAAAGGTTTGGGTAAGATCCCATCCTATGGGATACACAGGTATATGGTGTACTTCCTGGGTGAAGGTCACAACTACAACTTGAGCTTTTACCTTACGAAAGCAAACAAATGTAATTTAATTGTACATACCCTCATTTTAACCTGAAAATTTAAAAATGAGTCAGTATTTGACTGGCTAAGTAGTTCAGTATTAATGCTATGAAATGATTATTAGATTAACAGATTTTTTGTGAGGGGGGTGTCTTAATGACTTCAGAAGGTGTTTCAAAGATTAATAAAATAATAAAATGAAATTCAACTAAAAGGCTAATGCAGGATTACACACACATATAGTTAAAGGGCACTTAAAACCTTCTTTCTAAATCTTTCACTCTCTGCAGTCATCATCATTTCTAAAGCAAAGGACATTTTGATGTTAGAAAAGTAGAAAGGTTATAATCTCAGAGAAGAAGAGCATTTTTAAATGGCTTGTTTTTATAAAATATATTAATATCCTAAACTTATGGGTCTAACTTTGAAACAGTGGAAACCACACCTATTTAGGTATCTTTTTTTGTAGTCGAAGCTGATTAAATTACAGGCCAAGATGTTGTGCCAATTTTTTATAAAGCAAAATAATTTGGGGGAGCCCAGATAGGAAAATTTGAATTTCAAAGGTGATTCTATACCTCTGAATGGGAAGCTACCTATAAAACATTATTAATCAAGTGTTTTCCCTACACTTTCTTCTAGTATTTTTATGTATTCATTTGTCAGTGGACATTTCTGTTGCTCCACCTCTGGGCTATTGTGGACAAGGCTGCAGTGAACATGAGTGTGCGCACATCTCTTCAAAGTCATGTTTGCACTTCCTTTGGATATACACTCCTGATTACTACTATTATTTGGTAATTACGTTTTTAAATTTTCAAGGTATTTTTATACTTTCTCCATGGTGGCTGCACGATTTTACATTCTCACCAACCGTGGATAAGAGTTCCAATTTCCCCACGTCCTTACCAATATGTGTTATTTTCTGGTTTTTTGAGAGTAGCCAACCCAGTGGGAGTAAGGAGATATCTCATTATGGTTTTGATTTGCATTTCCCTGATGATTAGTAATGTTCAGCATCCTTTCATATGATTTTTGATTATTTGTTATATGTCTTCTTGAAAAAATGTCTATTAAAATCCTTTGCCCATTTGTTAATCAGCTTATTTGCTTTGTATTATTGTTCAATTATAAATGTTATTTATATATTTGCATACTAACCATCAGATATATGGTTTGCAAATATTTTCTTCCATCCTGCAGATCGCCTCTTCATTTTTATGATTGTTTCCTTTGCCATTATAAAGTTTTAAAGTCTGATATAGTCCTATCTATCTACATTTCCTTTTGTTGTCTGTATTTTTGGTGCCATAACTAATAACTCATTGCCAACTCGAATGTCAGGAAGCTTCTTCACCCCCCGCCTTCCATCGTATTTTCTTCTAGTAACTTGATAGTTTCAGATCTTACATTTGGATGTTTTTTCCATTTTGAGTTAATTTTTACATCTGCTATAAGGTAATGGTCCAACTTTATTCTTTTGCATTTGGATATTCAGTTTTACCAGCACCATTTGTTGAAGAAACTATCCTTTATTCATTGTGTTGTCAAAATGATGATTTGATCATATATTATAGGGTTTACTTTTGGGCTCTCTATTCTGCTCCGTTGATTTGTACACAATTCTTTGTGTCAGTGCATACTGTTTGATTAGTGTAACTTTGTAATATGTTCTGAAACCGGAAAGTATGAGATTTCTAGCTTTGCTTTTCTTTCTCAAGATTGCTTTGGCTATTCAGAATACTTGAGCTTTCATATTAAATTTAGGATTTCTTTTTTCTATTTCTGAAAAAACTCTGACTTTGAGAATTTTATAGGGGTTGCACGGAACTTATAGATTGCGTCAGACAGTACATTTTCACAATATTAAATCTTCCAATCATGAAAATGGGGTTTCTTTTCAATTATTATATTTTTTAAAAAATAATAATGTATTTTTCAAAATGGCTAACAACAGTACAATGTTCCCACCATAAAAGGGAGAAGTATATAAGGTGACAGATATGTTCATTAGCTTGATTCTGTTCTTCCACATTGCACACAAATATCATAACATCACATTATACTTCTTAAATATTTATAATTAAAATGTGTCAATTTTTTTAACACCTAAAAATTTTCAAAATTTATTATTATTTTTTAAATTTCATAGTATTACAAGGGCACACATGATTAGGTCACATAGTTTGCTTTTGTAAGCTTAAAGTCCACGTTATAGCTGTGTCCACCCAGGAAGAGTGCCATATATGCGTGCAACATGCCTGCTGGGTGGGAACTTGGCCACCTCCTCCCCCCTACTTGAATTTAATTTTTTCTCTTATGTGAATATTCAGTTGTTAATTTACTAGTTCCAGTTTAGAATTGAGTACATAGGATGCATGTTTTTCCATTCTTATGACACTTCACTTAGGAGAGTGTTCTCCAGTTACAAAAGACAAAAAGGATGTGAAGGATCCCTAGACAGAGAACTATGAAACACTGAGAAAAGAAACAACAGAGGATGTTACAGGTGGAAGAACACATCATGCTTATGGCTGGGAAGAATCAACATTGTTAAAAATGTCTTATACTACCCAAAGCAAAGTACAGATTTAATGTAATCCCTATTAAAATACCAATGTCATACTTTGAAGATCTTGAAAAAATAGCTCTATGTTTCATACGGATCCAGAAGAAAACCCAAAATACCCAACCCAATTCTACAAAATAAGAACAAATCTGGAGGTATCACTTTACCAGACTTCAGTTTATACTATAGGTCTGTAGTGATCAAAACATTGGCATAAAAATAGACATAGATCTAGAGAACAGAACAGAGAATTTAGAGATGAAACTAGCCTCATATCACCATCTGATCTTTGACAAGGTAAACAAAAGCATACATAAGGAAAAATAACTCCTCATCAATAAATGGTGCTAGGAGAACCGATTAGCCACATGTAAAATACCGAAACTGGACCTGCACCTCTCCCCACTTCTAAAAAGTAACTCATGGTAGATAGAAGATTTAAAACTAAGATCAAAACTATACAAACCCTAGAAGAAACTGCAGGGAAAATCCTTAAACTTACCAGCCTGGGGAAAGAATTTATGAAGACCTCACTGCTATTTGAAGCCACAACAAAAATAAATCTGTGTAAATGGGATCTGATCAAGTTATTGTGCATTTGTAAATTTCTTTCCTTAATGTTTTATGGTTTTAAGTGTGCAAATCTTTAATCTTGATTAAGTTTATTTCTAAGTATTTTATTATTTGTAATGCTCTTGTAAATTAGATTATGTTCCTAATTTCCATTTTAGATTATTCATTGTTAGTATATAAAAACATTATTGATTTCTTGGTATTGATTTTGTGCCCTCCAACTTTGCTGAATTTGTGTATCAGTTCTAACAGTTTTTTGTGTATATGTGTGTGTGTAATGTTTAGGATCATGTCATATACAAAAGCAGTAATTTTACTTATTTTTAATGTGGATACCTTATGTATATTTCTTCCTTGCCTAATTGTTACTGGCTAAGACTTCCAGTTCTATCTTGAATAGACGTGATAAGAAATAGCATCTTTATCTTGTTCCTGATCTGAGAGGGAAAACTCTCAGTTTTTCACTATTGAGTATAATGTCAGCTGTGTGATTTTGTGGGTTTTGTTTTGTTGAGATAATTTTCCTCTATTCCTAGTTTATGGAGTGTTTCATTTATTGTAAAATGGTGTTTAATTTTGTCAGATGTTTTTTTAGCAACAGTTGAGATAATGAGGTGTTTTTTGTCTTCACTGTGGTATATACATCGATTGATTTTTGTATATTAAAGTATCTTTATGTTCCTGGAACAAATCCTACTTAGTCTTGTTGTATAATCCTTTTATTGTATTGTTGAATTCTGTTTGCTAGTATTTGGTTGAAGATTCTCATGTCAATGTTCATCAGGTATATTGGTCTGCAATTTTCTTGTAGTATGTTTATCTTGTTTTGTTATTAGGGACCTGCTGGCGTCATAAAGTGAGTTTAGATGTCTTCCCTCATCATCAACTTTTTGAAAGAGTTTGAGAAGAATTTGAATTAGTTCTCTAAAATTTTGGTAGAATTCATCATTAAAGTCGTCTGCTTGTGGGCTTTTCTTTGTTGGGAGGTTTTTGATCCAATTTTTTTGCAAGTTATAAGTCTTTTCACATTTGTAACTTCTTTATGACTCTGTCTTGGTAGGATATATGTTTATGGAAAATTACCCACTTCTAGGTTATCCAATGTGTTGATGTGTGCTTGTTGATAGGATCCTGTTAGTGTTTATGTCATCAGTTGTAGTGTCTCTTCTTTATTTTGATTTTTGTTATTTAAGTGTTCTCTCATTTTTTCTTAGTCTAGGTAACGATTTGTCAATTTTGTTGATCTTTAAAAAAAACTTATTTTATTTTTGTTCTAATCTTTCTACTAGATTTGGTGTATTTTGTTCTTCTTTATTTCCTTGAGGCATAAAGTTAGGTTTCTGATGAGATCTTTCTTCACTGTTAATGTAGGTGTTTATTGTTATAAATTTCCTCTTGGAATTGCTTTTGCCATATCCCAGTAGCTTTGGTATGTTAGGATTTTATTTTCATTTGTCTGAGGATATTTTCTAACTTCCTTTGTGATTCCTTTGAACTGTTGGTTGTTCAAGGATATGTTATTTAGGCTGGTGCCGATAACTTAATGGTTACACTGCTGGCCTCTTGCACTGTGGGTGATGGGTTCAAATCTGGTTGGGACCTACTAAACAAAAAAAGAATATGTTGCTTAATTTTTACGTATTTTTGACTTTTCCAGTTTTCCTTTTTGCCCTTGATTTCTAGTTTCATCTAATTATAGTCAGAAAAGACACACAGTATGATTTCAGGCTTTTTCATTTTGTAAAGACTTATTTTGTGGCTTAAAATGTGTTCTTTCCTGGAAAACATACCATCTAACATGTATGTACGTATACAGACAGAGACAGCTGCTGATGTGCCTGGGTCCCACAGTGCTGTTCAAGTCCTGGAGTTGAGTTCAAGAGGAGTATTGCAATATCCTACTTCTTGTTTCTGCCTATTTATACTTGAAGTGTTGTCAGTATTTGCTCTATTTGAGCACTCATTGGCTGTATTTGAGTACTCCTTTGGTACTCAAACAAGTGCAAACATAAAGTGAACAGACCTTTTATCATACAATGTCCTTATGTACTTTGACTTCTTAACCTCTCTCCCCTCCCCTCCCCTCCCCATCCTCTCCTCCCCTCCCCTCCCCTCCCCATCCCCTCCTCTCCTCTCCTCCCCTCCCCTCCCCTCTCCTCTACTCTCCTCTTCTCTCCTCTTCTCTCCTCTCCACCCCTCCCCTCCCCTCCGCTCTCTTCTTCTCTCCTCTCCTCCCCTCTCCTCTTCTCTCCTCCCCTCCACTCTCCTCTTCTCTTCTCTCCACTCCTCCCTTCCCCTCTCCTCTCTTTTTCTTTCTCCCCTCTTCTACTTTCTCCTCTCCTTTCCTTCCCTTTCCCATTCCCTATCCCTCTTTCTTCCTTTTCCCTCCTTTCCTCTCCCTCCCTTTTTTTTAATGGACATAGAGTCTCACTTTGTCACCTGAGCTAGAGTACTATGGTGGTATCATAGCCCATAGCAGCTCTTTTTGAGCAAATTAACACCTGGGCCCAAGCAATCCTCTTGCCTCAGCATTCTAAATAGCTGGAACTATCGGCACCTACAACAACACCTGGCTAATTTTTCTATTTTTAGTAGACACAGGATTTCACTCTTGCTCAGGTTGGTCTCAAACTTCTGAGATCAAGAGATCCTCCTCCCTTGGCTTCTCAGAGTGTGAGAATTACAGGTGTGAGCCACCATGCCTGGCCTACCTTTCTCACTTTTATTTTATACATCGCCTGTAGGTATTTTCTTTGTGGTTACCATGGGAATTATTTAAAAGTAGCTATAAAAATCTATTTTAAATTTACAAAAATTTAATATGAATAATATACAACTGCCTATTCCTTTGCACTCACCCTAATGTTTTATGTTATTGATGTTACAAATGGCTTCTTTTTACATTTGGTATTCATTAATGTAATTTTATACTTATGGTAATTTTTATACTATAATCTTTTAAATTCTATACCAGAATTAAAACGTACTTTGATTACGATATTACAGGATTCTGCATTTGTGTGTATAGTTACTCTGACAGAGGTCTTCTGATATTCACATTTTCATGTTACTAACTAGCATCCCTTCATTTCAACTTGAAGGACTCTATTTACCAGTTCTTATGATACAGGTCACTGATGGTTGAACTTTTATCTGGCATGATTTTTATTTCCTATTCATTAAAAAACATTTTTCCAAAAGTAAAATAAATAAGTAAATATTTTTAATTTACAAATAGGGACTGAATATATTTATTCAGTACAATGTGATGTTTTGATCTATGTATACATTATGGAAATAATCAGGCTAGTTAACATATTTGTCACCTGACCATTGTATCTTTTGTGTGTGTGTGATAAGAATGGGAAAATCTACTCTTTTGGCAATTTTGGAATGCATAATGCTATGCAATACTTTATTAATGATAGTATGAACTGTGGTTATCATGTGCTCATGCTGTGCAGTAAAATTTATTCCGGTAGGCTGACTGAAGCCTGGCACCCTTTGACCCCTTTCCTTATCCTTCCTCCTATCCCCTCTCCCCAGTTTCTGTAATCTACTTTCTACACTGTGTGCATGAGATCAGCTGTTTCAGATTCTACTTACAAATGAGGTCTTTTTCTGCCTAACTTTTTTCACTTAGCAAAATGTCTTCCAGTTACAGCTATGCTGTCAAAAATGATAGAATTTCCTTTTTAAAAGGCTGTACAGTATTTATACCAAATTTGTGTTTACCTGTTTATTTTTGATTGACATTTAGGGTAATTCTATATCTTGTATACTATGAATAATGCTGAAATGAACATGGGCATGCAGATATCTATTTGACATGCTGATGTTAATTCTTGGATGGCTGAATCATATGGTAGTTAAATATTTAGTTTTTTGAGGAACAGCCAAGCTGTTTTCCAAAATAGCTATATTAATACCCATTTGTATTTTCTCTGTCATTTTCTCCACATTCTCATCAACACTTGTTATTATTCATCTCTTTGATAATAGCATAATAACAAATGTGAGATGATATCTCATTGTGCTTTAATTTTCATGAATCTATTAGCCATTTGTATCTTTTTTGAAATGTCCGTTACTTTGTTATTTTTAATCAATTTGTTTTGTTGATGTTGAGCTGTTCCTGTTTCTTAGGTATTTTTGATATGATTTGTCTAGTGTTTTCTCCGAATCCATGGGTTTGTCTCTTTACTCTGTTGTTTTCTGTGCAGAACCTATTTAGTTTGGTACAATTGTATTTGTGCATTTTTTCTTTTGTAAATTTAATTAAGCAAGTGAAAGATCTATATACTAAAATCTATAAAACATTGATAAAAGAAATTGAAGAAGGCACAAGAATTTAAAAGGTAATCCATGTTTATGGATGGGAAGAATTAATATTGTCATTTAGTCCATATAATACAAAGGTATCTACAAAGTCAATGCAATTCTTACCAAACTTTCACTGTCATTTTTCACAGAAATAGAAAAAAACAATCCTTAAATTTTTATGGAACCAGAAAAGACTCCAAATAGCCTCAGCAATCTTGAGCAAAAAGAACAAAGCTGAAGGCATCACACCCCATGCTTTCAAAATACAGTAAAAACCTCTGTAAGTTGACCACTCAAGGGATTTTAACAAACTGGTCAACATATGGAGGTGGCCAACCTAAGGAACTAGGTCTATTGTACTGATGCAAAAATGTGATGCCATGTCCAGTCTATGAAAATTAGTTCAATTTAAGGAGGTGGTCAATGTAGGGATGGGGTCAACTATGGAAGCTCTGCCATATATCATAAAGTTGTTATAATAACACAACATGGTACTGTTATAAAAACAGAAACATTTATCAATTAACTGTATAGAAAGCCTAGAGATGAACTCAGGTATTTATAGTCAGTTGATTTTCAACAATGGTGCCAAGAACACAGAGTGGGGAAAGGAGAGTCTCTTCAATAAAAGGTCTTGGGAAAGCTGGATATTCATGCAGAAGAATGAAATTGGAGCTTTATTTCACACCATATACAAAAATTTACTCAAAATGCTATAAAACATAAATGTAAGACCTAAAACTATCTACTAGGAGAAAAGATAGTGCAAATGCTTCATGACATTGGTCTAGTTGGTGATTTCTTATATAAATCTCCTTCACTTTTAAAGGAAAGTTTTACTAGATATAGTAGTCTTGGTTGACAAGGCTTTTTGTCACTTTGAATATTTCATCTCACCTACTTATGACCTGCAAAATTTCTACTGAGAAATCTGCTGATAATTTTATAAGACTCTTTTATATACAGTATGTCAGTTTTTAATTACTGCTTTCAAATTTCTCTCTTTGATTTTTGACAATTTCCTTATAATGAGCCTTGGTATGATCCTAGTTGGGTTCATTTTAGTTAGAATTTGTAGAATTTGTCAAGGTTCTTGATTTTGTCTGTGTATTCCCTTCCTCCAGTTTGAGTTGTCAGCTATTATTTCTTCATTTCATTTATCTGCCCCTTTTTTATCTCTCTCTTCTTCTGAGATTCCCATAATGCATAATGTTGGTTCCCATAGTATTGTTTTAAAAGTCCCTTAGGCCCTGCTCATCTTTTTCTGTTCTTTTTAAAAAATTTTTTTACACAGTAATTTCCAGTAATCTGTCTTTGCCTTTATTGGTTCCTTCTACTGCTTGACCAACTCTTCTATTGAACCCCACTAGTGAATTTTTAAATTCAGTTACTTTATTCTTGAGATCCATAATTTCTGTTTGATTCTTTTTTTAAATGTTTTCTATTTCTTTGTCGATGTTATCATACTTAGTTGTTCTGATTTTGTTTAGTTGTCTGTGTATTTTCTTGCATTGCATTACAGTTGTTTAAGGCAATTATTTTTAATTCATTTCTGGTCACAGATTTTTGTTTCATTTAATTCCTTGCCAGAGATTTCCTTTGTTCCTTTAGTTGGGCCATGTTTCCCTGTTTCTTTATATACCCTGTCATTTTTTTTTTAACTGTAAGTTGTGCATTTATAAAAACAGTCACCTCTTCTTGCCTTTATAGATGGCCTCTTAAAGTGTAAGACCACATTCATCAGCCATCATTTAGACTAGCTGCTGATTCTTGGGGCTTCCCAAACCTTTTCTGATGATGCATCTTCTCTGGGTTTGTTGGTGTAATTTCCAATTAGAAACATTTGTTGATACCTTGTTCAGGAGCTTGTGATCTCTTGTTCCTTTTTGTGTCTGTTCTATGGTACTGCAGATGTTTTGGCATTGTGGCCAGCCTCTGAACTTGCTTTTGTTCTCCACAGCCCCAGATATCCAAAGTATGTAAGTTCCCTTCAGTTTCCTCAGCTGTGCTGGTGTGCTTTCTTTTAAATGCACCCAGCTTTGCTGATCTTTGTCTATGGTATTGCCAGATGTTTTATGTTACAACTAGCTCCCAAGATCTTTTGTTCTCTGTGGCCCCAAAGCATTCAAAGTGTGCTAGTTCCCAGCCAGTGCTCTTAGTCAATAAAAACAGAAACCAGTCCCTCAGGTAGCCTCATTGTAAAGATGGAATGTTTGATATATAGTCATATTCTCTTTCCTTCCCAAGAGAGACGCCATGCATTAGGTATTTTTATTTTTGATCATGTTCACATGTACCAGCTTAGGGGAAGGGCTATCACTATTGAAGTGGCATGACTTTTCTTACCCATTTCAATGTTCTTGGCTTTAAGCTTGCTTAGGGTACTGCAGCTCTAGCATTCTCATGAATGATTTTTAGACTATAAATTGTTAAGTTGGTGCCTTCATGGGCAGATGAAATCTGGGGCTTCCTAGTCTACCATCTTGCTGATGTCACTCCCCCATGACAAGGACTCTTAAAATGGGGAGAAAAATTTTAGGTTCTGGCATCTTCACTCTAGATTTTACATTTTCTTTACCTGAGGAATTATAATAAATGGATTTATTGAAAATTCAAAGAGGAAAAAAAAGTCAGTGAAGAAAAAATGTGGAGAAAAGGTAAAATTATAGAGAAGTTAAATTTGTAAAAGGCAAAACCAAACAATCTTAATATTTGGCTAAACACAAATGGGGTTAATTTTTAGTTAATTGTGGCTTATCAGTACAATGGAGTACTAGGCAGCCATTAAAAATGTACATGAAATTTGGGTGGCACCTGTGGCTCAAAGGAGTAGGACACCAGTCCCATATAATGGAGGTGGCAGGTTCAAACCCAGCCCCGGCCAAAAAAATTGCAAAAAAAAAAAAGTATATAAAATTCTGCTGAGAGGGTAGACCTTAATGTTCTCACCACAAAAAAGGAAAAGGAGAGAGAAAATGGTAACTGTGTAAATTGGTGGATATTTTAGTTAACTTAATTGGGGTGATTATTTCACAATGTATGCATACTACATAATCAGTTGTACACCATATGTAATACATATTTTTCTGTATACACACAGTGTACTTGACAGTCATGCCTCAATAAAGCTGAAAGAAAAATAGGAAAATATGACTAGTAAACAAATTTATGTTTCTCCTTTGGAACCTCACTAAAATAAAATGTTAGTCTACTGTGACAAAGAGAAGGAGAGGAGCAGCAATGGGAGGTGATGAGTGTTGTCAGTAATGTGGGGACTGGGGTACATTTTCACTGTAGTAAATAATGAAGCTGAAACCTGACTGCTGGTTGGGAGAGGCCCTTTAGAACAGATCCTATAATGCATAGGAATTTTGGTACATGTTCCTGTGTATACCAGAGCGTGGGATGAGCTGATGACAAAGGACTAGCCAAAACTTTACGTGTAAAACAACAAGACCACCAGATCCCCCCTGCCTGCCACACTGAGTGTCTACAGTACTGATCCGAAGAGTGGTGGAACCACTGGTTCCCCTGTGTATGGGGTGCTGAGTTAAGAGGGAGTCCTACAGATGTGGGTACTTGAGGAACCCCAGAGAGCTAACCAGATTCCTGCCCAGTCACCTGTAGGGAATCTCACTAGTGTGTGGTGGGTGAACAGAACCTATCCACAGAAACACACAAGATTATAAACTATCAGCCAAGGATTGTCAGAAATGTGAGGAAAAGTCACATTGAGAGAGGGGACTGGGGGGTGGGGAGGAAGGATCTTGAAGGAAAATACCATGCATACTGCCGAGGAAAGTGAAAATAAAAACAATTTTTAAGAAAGATATAAATAATAGCTTCAGTGAGGAAAGAAAAGATACCGTATCCAGGAAACAAGACTATGAGCTATGTTAAAAATATATAATAAGAAAGGGCCCTTGGAAATTAAAAGAACAGTAACACATTTTAAAATTAATATGAGTTTTACAGGGAAGAAAAGAAAATTTCCAAGAAAGAGGGAACAAAATTAGGCAAGAGTATTCAAGAAAAATTAGCCAATTTATTTAGAATGCCTGAGTACAACTAATTGAAATCTCAGAGAAAGTAAACAGAGGAAATAAAAAGTTGAAAGAAACAGCACTAGAAAATTCTGCAGAATTAAGGCATGTGCAGGTTTTAGGGGTCAATGAATGCCCCAATAAGGGATGAAAAGAGCCCCATGCCAAGGTCACCGTCACGGCATTTCAGGGCAGGAAGGCGTAAGAAAGGGTTCTCCAAACAGATCCCATGGAGATTCCATCCCTGGAGTAGTGGGGGGCGGGTGTGGGGGGAGATGGCTCAACATTTTGAAGGACAATTATTTCCATCCTAGGTTTCATCCATACTGCCTGTTCAGTGTCATACAATGAAAAAATCCTTAGAATTTTGAGGTTTCAGAATCTCTCTCATTCCACATATGTTGTCTCAGAAAGCTGCTGGAGACAATCTACTACTGAAATGAAGGAGTGAATCTAGTAGAAAGGATCTGGGGAACAAGGGATCAGAACTGACTAGAGGGAAAGAGAATTTCCCAGAAATTCAGCGAAGATAAATGTTAGAAATCCAATCATCCAGTTATCAAGTTCAGGGAAAACAAAAAGGCAATCTAAAAAGAAAGTATAATTATCATACTTATTATGCATCACAGCAGGAGAAAATTTCTGCTGCAGAAAACTTCTGCTTTTCATAATTATATTATGTATTATGACTATGTATAACTAAACATCATATGTTAACTAAATCTATTGCTGTAATTTTTGGAAAAAACGGAGAGGAAAAGTGTGTTTGTGTGTGTTTCCCAACTAAATCCTTATCTTCTGGAGTAGAAACATGGAAAAATTCAGAAATATCAGAATAAACTTATTATTTAGAAAACTGGAGTAAATGCCAAAAGAAGAAAAGAGTTTGCAGTGTCCTTGCTGGAGTGGTGGGGTGGGGGCAGATAGTGGCTGGTTTTGAAGAAAAGCCTTGTAGGACTATGTGACTTTACATTATGTCTGTGTTTAATATAAAATATGTTATAGAATTTTAAAGGTGTAGGAAGTGGTTATAATATACTGTAGCAAAGAGAAAGAAAAAATTACTTTAAAAGAAAAAGTGGGGCAGCACCTGTGGCCCAAAGGAGTAGGGCACTGGCCCCATACACCAGAGGTGGTGGGTTCAAACCCAGCCCTGGCAAAAAACTGCAAAAAACAAAAAAAGAAGAAAAAAGAAAGACTGGAAAAATACAGTATATGCCAGTGGTTAAAAGTTTACTCTTAGCGATATTAAAATGATTATTTTCTTCCTTTTATGTATTTATTTTAAACTTGCATATTTGAAACGTTTTGCAATAAATATGTACTACTGATAAAAATTAAAATGAGACTACACACGCACACACACACACACCATGTTTCCCCAAAAATAAGACACTGTCTTATATTTATTTTTTCTCAAGAAGACACACTAGGGCTTATTTTCAGATGTCTTCCTCTCCCTGCCAAAATGCATGGCATGGCTATGCAGTGTATCTGCATAGCCATACCCATCACTAGGTCTTATTATCGGAGGTAGGGCTTATATTTAACAAATGCATAAAAATCCTGCTAGGGCTTATTTTTGGGGAAATACATTATTCTTGAAGTACCACATCCAGCCCAGGAAAGGAAGTGTCTTCCTTGGGCCGTGGAGCTGAGTGTTCAGTTCTGGTACACGTAGTGCCAAGAATGACAAGAAACAAAAGAGCACCAAGGTCAGAGGTCAGAACTTGAAGAGATGAGTGGTGGTGTTGGTAGGCACTATCCCCAAGGTGTGCCCTGCAAAGATGGGGGGCATGGTCTGGAGGCACAGGGCTTGTCTGAGCTCCTGGAGGGCAGGGGAAGGGTGAGTCCGTGAGCTCCTGGAGGGCCGGGGTAGGGTGTGGTCCTCTTTTTCTTCCTTTGCACATCCTGTGCAGCACTCTGCAGATAATTCAGAGCTCTTTTAATGAATTGTAATCACTGAGAGTGGACAAGTAAATATTTTGACTGTAAAGAGGAAAAGAGAATTGTGCAGTTCTTCAAAGAACTGAAATCAGTGTATTCAGTCTCACAGACATACCAGATTTCTTCTTCAGCAAACAGACTTACTGGTATTGACAGGCTGTGAATTTTAGAAGCTATGAATTTTTCCCTGTTAAAGTCCTGGAGTGGGAGCTGGATCACTGCTCTGGATGGGAGATGGATGTTCCATGTGTTGACCTAGCGCCGCAGGCACTGAGGAGCTCTGTTGCAGCTCTGGATGCAGGGTGCTCATTCAGTCTGTGCATGCTTAGCTAGTCCTGTCCTCTCTGCCAGAGAGCAGGGTGAGGGTGAGCTGCTCCCATCCTGTCTTCCTTGGCATGATCACAAATCATGGCAGCCCATGCTGTTCCAGAGGAGTGGTTCCCTTCTGCCTTTTTTTTTTTTTTGATACGGAGACTCAAGCTGTCCCCCTGGGTAGAGTGCCATGGCATCACAGCTCACAGCAACCTCCAACTCCTGGGCTCAAGTGAGTCTCCTGCCTCAGCCTCCCAAGTAACTAGGACCACAGGCGCCCGCCACAACGCCCGGCCATTTTTT
>CAUYTI010010953.1:0-54338 GCA_963575145.1 Galago senegalensis | reverse complement strand
CAGGCGCCCGCCACAACGCCCGGCTATTTTTTGGTTGCAGCCGTCATTGTTGTTTGGCGGGTCCGGGCTGGGGATTTGAACCCGCCACCTTAGGTGTACGTGGCTGGCGCCTTAGCCGGTTGAGCTATAGGCGCCGAGCCTCTTATTATTTTCTTTAGCTTTATTGACATAGATATGTTTTATAGCCTATTACATGGTCTGTCTTAGTTAATAAGTTATGCATTTTTGAAAAGCATATGAATTCTGCATTGAGTATAGTTTCCTAAATACATACATGGTCTCTATTTAGATAATAACATAATACAAATATTATTCATTTTTAATCAATCTTTGTTACTTTTATTGTTTCAATTTTTAAGAGAGAGAAGTATTAAAAACCACAACTATATCCTTAAACTTGAATGTATCTTCTTTTTCTTTCTGTGGTTTTGCTTCATGGGTTTTGATATTTTGTTATTTATAACTGTGTTTGTTGTGGCTCTTTGATGAGCTGACCTTTTTATCATTGTGAAATGACCCTCTTTTACAGGTAAAGCCCTTTTCCTGTCAGTATTCTTCATTAGATTCTAATACAGTGGCTCTTTTCATCTTATTGTTTGTGTTATATGGTAAAAAATTTTTCCTCCTTTTGCTTCATTTAACTTTTTACTTTGAAATAATTTACCAGGACTTGCAAAAATGCAAAGGTAAGTTCCTTGTACCTTTTATGAGTTTTTCTATGTTGTAACATCTTGAAGGAGTATAGAAATTAGCAGTGGTACAATCGAAGAGCTTACTCAGTTCTCACCAGCTTCCCAGGTGCTTCTGTGTGCGACTGCGCACGCGCGCACATTCTGTTCCCAGCAGTTTCACCACATGGGTAGTATCACGTCCCCAGCACTCAGAAAAAAGTTTCATCATTACAAGATTCCACTTCAGAACCACACTGATTCCTCACCCTGATTGTTAACTCGGAGCAAACACTACTCCCTTCTCCATTTTCAATTTTGCTAATTCAAGACTGTTACGTAAATGAAATCACATATGTAATATTCCAAATGGGCTCGTGTTCATTCAGCACGAATGGGTTGAAATGTCAAATTGTGATCACAATGGAATAAAAGGATCACCAAGTGGCTAATCTAAGGACAGGAACCTCCCAGCCGTGGTCACTCATGTAGCAGATAGACAAGGAGGACATCACATGGCTGGAGGCTGTGGTGCTGGCAAAGGGGATCTCCGCCTTGGGTGTGCACAGACGTCCTGAGAGCCCAGGTGCTCAGAAGCCCGGGAAAGCAGAAAACCAGTCATGGAACACAACTGTGTCCACAGCCCTAATGAGCAAGCAGATTCCTACAGAAGATTATGAGAGTGTCAACAAAACCACTGCCACCACGGTGCCCTCCACTGGGGACGGCAGAGCATGTCACACTGGAGGCCCTGGATGGTGGTGAATGGACCCAACAGAACATGCCACAGTGGAACCCCTCAGAGATGCTGAACAGACCCAGTGAGGAGTGTCATGGTGGAGCCCCTCGGTGATGCTGAACCGACCCAGTGGGGCGGGTCATGGTGGAGCCCCTATAGGTGATGCTGAACCCACCCAGGGGAGCATGTCTCAATGGAGCCCCTGGGTGGTGCTGAATTGCTTGTCAGTGAGTCTGTCTGGGGCACTATGGGGCCTCTATCTCCTAAAACAGTACTTTCTAGAGAGTAGGCTCGCTGAAGAGGTGTTGTTCTTTATGAAAAGTATCAAGAATTATCCAGTTTAACAACAATTTCTCTCCAAGACGGTTCTCTCTTCCATGGCAGTGTGAGAATATTATGAGTCTTCCGTCGTCCTGCTGTCAGCTGACACTGGGCAACTTCAGCCTTTGTGTGGTGACAAGAGAAATGAGTGAAATTAGGCGATGCCTGTGGCTCAGTGGGTAGGGTGCCGGCCCCATATACTGAGGGTGGTGGGTTCAAATCCGGCCCAGCCAAACTGCAACAAAAAAAAGCCAGGCGTTGTGGCGGGTGCCTGTAGTCCCAGCTACTCTGGAGGCTGAGGCAAGAGAATCACCTAAGCCCAGGAATTGGAGGTTTCTGTGAACTGTGTGATGTCATGGCACTGTACTGAGGGTGACAAAGTGAGACTCTGTCTCTACAAAAAAAAAAAATAAATAATAATAATGAATGAAATACATAGTTGGAAAACTGACATTACATTTCTATGTGAAACTGAAATCATCATTACCATACATGTACACCAACACTGGGCAATCTCCTCTGTCCCCCCCTTTTTATGACATAGGTCCTCACAACAACTTGGGTGTTTGAGAAATCCACATTTCAAGAGTTAAGGGATGGAGTGCTGGAGTCACTCTACCCAGCTCTGTCACTCACGGGGTGAATGACCACAGGACCATCACTTGGAGTATCATTCTTTATGCCTGTGAAAACGGGGACTGACCATCCTAGCATTTGTCTCATAGGGTTCAGGAAGATGAAATGAATTGTGTCATACAAAAAGCTTAGAGTACTGCTTTATATATGATAGCTTTTATTCTTACAAAACAATATGGCACAACTATTCCACGGGAAATTTAGTGTCATTTAGACACTAAATAAGACAAAGACCCTCCACAGGGAAATCTCAAAACCAGTAAAGGTGAATAGGACAACTCTATACACTGTTACAGAGCAACAGTGGCCAAGAAATCCCTCAACCTTGTTATGCCCCAATCACTAGGTGTGAGGATAGGTTAGCGTATGGGAGAGTAGAATCCACAAAATAAGTTCACACAGGTTCTTTGAAGAGTTATAAAGGGAATCCTACAAATAGACTGAGGATATGCCTGACATGATTGTCATGTGATGATTTATGAGTGATTTTAAAAAATCGTTCACTACACTTCAATTTTTTATTACACAGTAATACAGGGTACACAAGTTTTGTTTACAGACTTAGTTTTCTCACAAATTGAGCCAAGACAGTAAGTGTACCCCTGACCCAGTGTGCACTACGCCTAATTGGTGTGAATTTTCCCACCCTACCTGCCCCTCTCCCAGCTGTATTTTCATTGAGATTTGCTTGCATATGTGCACTTAAGTGTTGATTTATCAGATTGAACCTGGTGTTAAATATATATGCTTGGTTTTACATTCCTGTGATGTTTCACTTAGAAGAATGGTCTCCAGATCCATCCAGGTTGTCACAAAAGATATTAGATTGCTTTTTTTAATGGCTAATCAGTACTCCATAGTATGCATATACCACATGTTTTAATCCATTCATGTACTGGTGGTTTCACACCCACATCTTTGTAATTGTGAATTGTGATGCTATAAACATTTGTGTGCTGGTGTCCTTTTTATAAAATGACTGTTTTTCTTTTGGGCATACACCCAAAAATGAAAGTGGGGTAAAATGCTCAATCGACACTAAGTTCTTTGAGGTCTCTGCAAAATTTTCCACACAGGTTATACTAGGTTGCAGTCACATGAGCAATGTATCAGAGTTTCTTTCTCTCTGCACCCTTGCCAGGGTCTGTTGTTTGGGGACTTATAAAGACCAGATTTTCTCTTTAGAGTTAGGTGATGATATCTCATTCTGGTTTTGATCTGCATTTCCCTAATGATAGAGATATTGAGCATTTTTTCATGAATTTGTTGGCCATTTGTGTATCTTCCTCTGATAAGTATCTTTTCATGTCTTTCATCCACTTTTTAACCTGGTTTTTTACTTGTTTCCTGATGGTTTGCTTGTATTCTTTGTGGATTCTGGTTATCTGTCCTTTATTAGATGTACAGCATGCAAATATTTTTCTGTATTCTGTGTGTTACCTATTAGCTCTTTGAATTGTGTTGCTGGCTGTACAGAAGCTTTTTAATTTGGTCAGGTCCCATTCATTTATTTTTATTGTTATTGTAATTGCTTCTGGGGTCTTTTGCATGAATTCTTTGCCTCGGTCAATAATAATAAGAATTTTTCAAATACTTTCCTCTAAATTCTTATATTTTCTTGCTTTAATTTTAAATCTTTATCCATCATGACTTAATTTCTGGGAGTGGTGAGAACTGTGGATCTTGTTTCGGTCTTTTACATGTGGCTATCTAGTCTTCCCAGCACCATTTATTGAATAGTGGTTCTTGCCCCCAGTGGCTGTTATCAGTTTTGTCAAAAATTAGATGAGAGTATGAGGGTGATTCCTTCTCTGAGTTCTCTGTTATGATCCATAGATCGGTGTCTCTGTTTTTGTGCCATTATGATGCTGTTTTAGTTGCTATGGCCTTGTAATGCAGCTTAAAGTCTGGTAAAGTAATGCTTCTCACTTTCTCACTAATATGTAAGGTTGCCTTGGCTACTTGGGGTCTTTTCTGGTTCATACCAAGCATTGAACTCTTGGTATTTCAACTGGACTTGCATTGAATCTTTAAATAACTTTGGATAGTAGAAACTATTTAACAATGTTGATTCTGCCAATTCGTGAGCATGGTATATTTTTCCATCCATTCATGTACTCCACTATTTCTTTCCTCAGTGCTTTATTTTCCCTTTAGAGGTATTTACCTCCTGGACTAGAGGGTTTTATACCTGTGTTTTGCCAAACCTACAAAGAGGAACTTGTACTTATACTCCAGAAATTATCTCATAACATTGAGAAGGAAGACATCCTCCCCAGTATGTTCTATGAAACCAATGTTACCTTGATACCAAATCCAAGAAAGAACACAACTAAGAAAAAAAATACAGACCAATATCCCTTATAACTATAGATGCAAGATTCTCAATATGAATTATCAAACCAGATTCAGCAGCATATTAAAAAAATAATTCACCACAACCAAGTGGGTTCATCCCTGAAATGTAAGGATGGTTTAACATATAAAAGTCTATAACTGTAATACACTACACAAATTTATGTATAAACAAAGGCCATGTGATCTTTTCAGTTAATATAGATAAAGCATTTGGCAAAATTCAGCATTCCTTGTGATTAAAACACTTAACAAAATTGGTATAGATGGCATATATTCCTCAAAATTATAAAGGCAATATACAACAAACTTATAGCCAATATCATATAAAATGGGGAAAAAGTGAAATCTTTGCTTCTTAGAACTGGAACCAGGTAAGGTAGCCCACTCTCTCCACTTAGCGCTGAAAGTTCCTACTAGAGCTATCAGCCAAGAAAAGCTATCAAGGGGTTCCAAATGGGACAAGAAGGGCTCAAACTATCACTCTTTTCTGACAATATGATGTTATATCTAGAAAACCCCAAGATTCAACTAAGAGACTTCTGCAACTGATACATAAATTTATCAAAGTCTCAAGTTGAAAATCAATGTACACAAACCAGTAGCTTTCATACACACCAATAACAGTCAAGCTGAGAAGCAAAGACACAATACCTTTTGCAGTGGCAACAAAGAAAATAAAATATATAGGGTTTTATTTTTTAAATTTAAGTGCCGAGTATAAAATCATTCTTTTGTTTTTTCTGTGTGTGCCAGGTTTCTACAATTTGTGTGTATGGGAGGAGCTGTTAAGTACTAAATGAATAGTTTAAACTATCATTTTAGTCCCTTTTTTTCAGACTTTGAGTATATAATTTCTTTTTTTGAGTTTTTATTTCAGTTTTACTTATTTGTTTACATTAAAGATCAGGCATCACATAATAAGTCTACAATGTATGAAACTAGATTTTAGTTACTTCTTAGAGACAGGTCTTGAAGGTATCGTTCCCCATGTTGTTATGATGACATTAAAGAAAAAGGCATTTCTTAATTCTCTTTAATGATTAGTGTATATTCCTTCGTGTAACTCCAGGGAATATTTGCAGAACCATGGAATATAATGAATATGATTAGGCAAAGTGACAGTAACATATGGCACTGTGTAAAGTATTTTACTTAGTAAAACAAATATTTTAAAGGGAGAAAACATTTCTTCTTTAAATGAGAGGTACTGCTTGTTTAGTTTTAATTTAGATATTTACCTTATGAGAGATTGTACAGGTTTTTAATTAAGAAGATGTAAGGTCTTCTCCAAGGAACTGTTAAGCATGAAATGTTACACATCCTTTCTTCTTAAAATGGGCAGGTTTGAAGCAGAGAGGACAAATATACTAAATGATTCTTGGAGGTAATCATGGATTTTATCATCAGATGGTTATCTTCACTTTTGTCACTTATTGGCAAGGATGACTTTGAGAGAATACTACTATTACTGTGAATTCATTTCTAAGATGTATTCTAGAAATGTATTTTTAAGAATAGAAATCAACCAGCATAAGTAAAGGTTCTCAGTTTTAGTATCAGACGTGATTCTCTTTAAACAGGAAAATTCATGTAAAACTTCTGTTATCTGACATTTCAACTGTCTACAGTATAGCCAAGGAAACGAGAGAAATGGAAATTCCCTGAATATTTAAAGCAGAAGTCACAAAAGCAATGAATGACTTAGTTGGGAAACATACTTCTAGAAAACACTGTTAGACCTCTAATAAAATTTATCATGATTCTACTTATCATTTCTAGAAAATTTTATCATCTCATTTTTTTGCTTATTTTTGTTTGTTTAACTATATGTATTAAATCTTGACTAGCTAGAAGAACTATAACATTCTCAACACAAAGAAAAGATAAATGCTCGAGATGATGACTATTCCAATTACTTTGATTTGATCATTATATATGGCATATATTGGATCAAAATGTTACCTATGCCCCAAATATGTGCAACTATGACATATTGATAACAAAATATTGAAAAAAAGAAGATGGAGTACCTATTAGATATTACAGAAGTCAGTGTGAGGGGTTGTCACCACTAAGTTTGGGTCTATTAATGTTTTAATGGAGACTGAAATACCTCAATGGCTTCTGGGATTACATGAAGTCATAATGTAATAAAATAGTTGATAATCTTGAGTAGTCAAGTAAACAGTATCATTACATTTTTTTTTTAAACAAAGTCTCATACTGTCATCCCTAGTAGAGGGCCATGCCAGCATCATGGCTCACAGCAACCTCAACCTCTTGGGCACAAGTGATCCTCTTGCCTTGGCCTCCAGAGTAGCTGGGACTATAGTCACTGGCCAGAACACTGAGCTATCATTGCATTTTATTTAGGAAGGAAGACTTGTTTGGGTAATTCCAAAAAATTATAATCACATTTCTGTTAATATTACAAAGGCCAAGCACGGTGGCTTATCACTATAATCCTAGCACTCTGGGAGGCCAAGGTGGAGGATTACTTGAGTTCAGGAGTTCAAGACCAGCCTGAGCAACAGAGAGACACTGCACCCACTAAAAGAAGAAGGTTGAGGCAGGAGGATCACTTGAACCCAAGAGTTTGAGATTACTATGAGCTATGATGATATCAGGGCAGTCTACCCAGGGCAACAGAGTGAGACTCTGTCTCAAAAAATAAAAGAAGATAGATAAGATTACAATAAGAAGGTAATGATAATAGCAGCAGCATCAACAGAAGCTAGAAAATTCAGTATCACACTCCCCCCACACTTTACCTCCACTCCCAGAAAGCTTCATGTTACTCTGAGGGGAGGGAGCTAAGTAAAAAGATCTCTCTGGCTGACCTACAAATCATTTATCTAAGAAGGGTATGAGACATCCTGAGCATTAGGAGGCTTCATTTGGGGGCTGCAGGTGTGCTCCCTGATGTGGGAAATGAAGCTTCATTCTGGGGCTGCAGGTGTACTCCTTGGCGTGGATAAGGAGAACTGGAGACAAGGGCAAGCTGTGGACACACTCATTGAAAAGTCGCAGAGCACTGCAGAGAGGGGGCTTAAACTTCCTACCCTGCCCCGAGGGGCCCAGGTTGACCAGGTGACCTGGCAAGCAGGAGGCAGGTTCTATTCAAGTTCAAGTCACGGGTTTCTTAAAGACTAAGGTCCAGCAACACTGAGGGAGACCCACAGCTGGGATTCTCATGCACCTTTGTTCTCTATCAACTCCATATCTTTAAACTCATCTCCAGTATCTTTGTGTTAAACTGAACCTTAAGGTCTTAGAGCATACTATCCAGAGGACCCTCTCTCCAAAATAAAGAGCTAAAATATTAGCCACTGATGGATGAATCAACAGTAACCAACAAGAATGCCAGCAGTATCTGGAGTCCATGAGGAAAACATACCCAAGAAATGAAGGAAAAACAATTACGCCTTTAAATCACAAAATTAAATGTTTATATAACATAAATATAAAATTTGAATAATACCTGCTTTTAACTTTCTACATGTCTGAGATGTGGACACCAAGTCACAAGATGAAAGGCAAGAAATTAGACAACTTGAGTATTTTTTTAAAGTAGACAAAATTTGTCAAAAGTGTGAAGACATAAAACTATTTAAATTAATTTAAAAATTCCCTATAAGCTTTATATTGCAAAATTGATTCTGTAGGATATCAAATGTTGTTTTGAGACTAAATTTGAGGATCTGAGTAAAACCACAAAATATCAAAGGAAGAAATAACAGTTGGGTATGGTCCGATGTCTGGAGCATGATTCAAAACGCAGATGACAGGCTGGGGGCTCAGGACAGAAAACCCGGCAAATAGGCCTCGTCCCCATGGGGAAAAGTGTGCATAAAGCTGAAGCTGGTATATTTCTTGGGCAAAGTTTTGTTCAAACAATGAGAAGTCCTGTTGTTCTCAGACTTCTCACAAAATCACTATAAAACCACAGAGGTAATGCTTGGAATATTCTGCCCTCGGCTGACTTACCCTCCCTTTAGGCAAACTGGAGAAAGACATGGTAACATATATAAAAAATTAGCAAATGTGTTAATTAAGAAAAGTGTTCTATTTAAATAAGAAAAGAGGAACAATGTTAAAAAAAGATAAAAGCATAAAATTATAATGAAGGAGAAAGTTAAATCACTCAAATGAGCTAAATATTGCATATTAGAACAGAAATGCTAACAAGGATTAAAAACAGCAATTAAGGCAGGGCCTGTGCACAGTGGTTACAGCGCTGGCCGTGTACACCAAGGCTGGTGGTTCAAACCCCGCCTGGGCCAGCTGAACCAACAATGTCAACTGCAACAAAAAAAAGCCAAGCTTTGTGATGGGTGCCTATAGTCCCAGCTACTTGGGAGGCTGAGTCAAGAGAATCACTTAAGCCCAAGTGTTTGATGTTGCTGTGAGCTTTGATGCCATAGCACTCTATTGAGGGCGACAAAGTAAGACTCTGTCTCAAAAAAAAAAAAAAAGCAGTTTAAAGTTCCTCTTACCAGGCAAACTTTAAAAACTCAAATGTTAATATATATTTATTTAAAATTAATATATAAGGATGTATACACACAAAAATTTATCGCCCAAGAAAACAGCAGGGATCACAGCACCACATATTTCTTGATTTAAGATTCATCAAATTTTTGGATACTGCAATTCAAAAATAACATTTTTTTGTAGAATAAAATAGATACATTATTTTAAATATATTTATTTTAATAGTAAGAATCAAATATGCACTAGTTTCTATGGCAAGAAGATAACATTTATTTTATGTTGATCACTTTCTTGGAATCATCTATAATTAAGTATGGCTTAAAGGTAGCATACTGCTATTTTTTTGTTTGTTTGTTTGTTTTTTGAGACAGAGTCTCATTATGTAGAGTGCTTGGTAGAGTATGACATCACAGCTCACAGCAACCTCAAACTCTTGGATTTAAGTGATTCTCTTGCCTCCACCTCCCGAGCAGCTGGGATTAGAGGTGCCTGCCACAATGCCTGACTATTTTTTTTGTTGTTGTTGTCGTCGCCATTGTTGTTTAGCAGGCCGGGGCTGGGTTCAGACCCGCCAGCTCCTGAGTATATGGCCTGCTCCTTAACCTCAGAACTATTGGCTTGTTTTTTATGGTCTGCCAGTAAGTCACTGGATTAACTGAAAGACAGGATGAAGTTGGAATCATTCTTACTTCTAACTTATGGAAAACCTCTGTCAACTGTTTAATATATGCTCTTTTGCAAAGTGCTTATTTGTTCATATTTTTAAATCACTTAAGATTGAGCAAAGTTTATGTAATTTATTTTATAAAAGTCAAACACACACACATACAGTCGCATCTCATTAGCCATGGCAGTTATGCTGCATGAAGTCACCACAAATGTTGAATTACTGAATAAATTGCTTCTAGGAGGAAATACAGGTTTAAGTTCCTGCAAAGCTCTGGTAATAGTATTTTTGTAAACTGATCAATAAACAAGCTGTTCTATGAGTGATTCTTTTTAAAAACACCTTATTTGATATGTTGTGTAACTGAGCTCAGGGCCAACAGCCCTATTATTTTTGACCAAATGAAGGTTACTTAACACGGGCATTTCCCCACAGGGCCATCACAGCCTTTGTGCCTGAGAACCCCCAGACACCAACTTAGCAGCACACTTGGGGAACATTTTAAGGACCAAGTTTTCCCCCCAAAAATACAAAAGTGAGGGAAACATGCTGCTAAACACATCATCAAAAAGACGCTTGTTTATAACATAAAAGCTGAAACAGAAGGCAGAGGGTCTCTTATCTGACCTTAGAAGGTCAAATTTTTCACCCTTCTGTGCATGACCACAGGTGACCATAAAAATGGGGCTATGGCAATTGCTTTAGTGGCTACAAACAAATTTTACAAAGTACGTAAATGTGAAATGCAAAGTAATGATGGTCAACTCAATATGATATATATTAGACATCTACACCTGCATATAAATGTAGGCACACACGTATTTGTGTATATATGCATTAGATAGGTGTGGGCATTGTTTTGAATAATATATTGTCCAATAAATGTATTCTGCATGTCTTCTCCCAGTCATTGACTTCCCTAAACCAGTTCTCAGGGTGACTTTTGATGAACATAAACTCTTAATTTAAACATAGTCTAATTAATCAATACTTTATTAGTATTTACTGATGTTTATGTCCTACTTAGGAATTCTGCCTAAATCAAGGTCACAAAGCTGTTCTCTGTTTTTTTCCATGGTGCTTTTTAAAAGGTTTGGAACATTAATTTTAAATATCATGTTTGAGAGTTTAAAAGAATAAAATAAAATCCACTTGCAAAGCTTTAAAGTATCAGTATAGATTCATTAGTTAATAAATACAGTTTAGTGATCTCTATTATTTTAATTTAATAAAAAGAAGTATAGCGTTTTCTCAGGCAGACTAAAATTATTGGCAGGTAGGTTAACACTAAGTAAAATGAATTGAAACTCTCAAACTTAACAATACTTATATAGTATTTAATATGTCACAGGAATTGTTGTAGTACTTTACAAATATCAAATCACTCAACCCTTAAGAATTCCATAAAACAGTATTATTGCTGCTGTTTTTTAAGAATGACCTTGCAGGCAAGAGAAATTAGTTAACTTACTGCAGTTTATGTACCTTTTAAGTGAACCTAGATGGCCTGACTTTACCATCTTTACTCTGCTGCTTAAAATATGCAACCTTGAAATAGTAAAGCTAATTAAAATGTTAAATAAAATTATTCAAACCTGAATAAAACAAAAACATATCATAAGTATTATATATAATTGTCAAGAATTGTGAAGTCTCTGAGATTTCTCTACTTCAAGCTAACATTTGGTTGGCAAGCTCGCAATTTTGGAGTATTGTTACAAGATGTCCGACTCCTAAGTAAGTGATGAAGGGTGCTTTATTAGCCACAGCAATTGTAGTAGGCAGAACTTTATTGGTTTTGTGCTAATTTCCCAACCCTCAATTCTGGTAGGGCAAAGACAGGGCCAGGTGACATACAGACTGAGTTACATAAAAATAGAGGCCCCAGAGCTTTGGAAGGGATGGTAAGCAGGTCTGAACAGATCTTCAGAGGAAGATACCGTCTTTATTACTCTGAGCAGGACGCCTGCCACCCCTTGATCCAGTAGGAAACATTATCTCTATTTTCCAAGGGCTTCTGCCAGCATGCTATGGAGAAAGAACCAGCTCTGGCTGTCAAGGCAGGTACTTAACTATAAAAACATCCTTGCTAACTGCTATTGTCTGAATGTTTGTGTCTCCCCAAAATTTATCTGTTGAAATCCTAACCTCCAAAGTGATGGCATTAGGATAAAGGCCTCTGGGAGGGGATTAGGTCATATGGACAGAGGCCACAGAATAGCATGAAGCCCTTGTATTTTGCACTATGAGAGGGCACAGTGAGAAGGCATCATCTATGGAACAGGAAACAGGCCTTCGGCAGACACTGAATCTTGCAGCAGCTTGATTTTGACCCAGAACTGTGAAAGTAAATGCCTGTTGTTTATAAGCTGCCCAATTTTCAGCATTTTGTTGTAGGAGCACAAATTGACAGAACAGAAAAAAGGGAAGTCAGTGGGTCACTTTCAAGATGTGCAGATCACAAGAGACCATTGGGGTAGTGTCTCTAAAAAATTATCTGAGCACAGAGAAAGTTTTTTTATATTCTGACATAAAGGAAGCCATCAAGGAGAAGCAGGTACATGTCATTAGGTAATAATTTGAGACATCAGCACGTTAAGCAACTGGCAATCCACAAATCAAGGAGCAAATGTTACATTAGGGAAAATCCTTTGAGAATATGCAGTGCCTGGTGCTTCATGCATGTTAGTTCCTGTGGGAACCTGAGAGAGTCGGTCTACAGCCAGCCACCAACACACCACAGAACCGTGCTACTGCAGAAGTGCCCACACTTGTAAATGGTCAGTAAGTATAGAAAAGAAACCTCAGCCCTACTAGTGATTAAACAATAAGTAAGACAATGAAGTCACATATCCACTCATGCCCACTGGAAATGTATGCTCTTTTATATTGCTGAAAGTCATGTAAAGAGATGGAATATTTTTATGAGGAATCCTTTACATATTTATTACAAAATTTAATTACATATTTATTACAAAATTTAAATTACTTATACTTTTGACCCTATAATTCTATTGTCAGGAATTTGTCCATATGTGGTATACCCATAATAACAGCATTTGGATGTGTCAACACTGGTATAAATGCAAATGTATAACAACATAATTAAGTGTTAAATTTATGGGCAAATACGAATAAAAGAATACCTTAGCCATCAAAAAATATTGATGTGAGAGAATAACATGATGTAATGAGAAAAATAAATTTCTTCCGCATATCAAGTAACATAATAGGCTAAAAAATAAAGTAAAATTTGAAATTTCTCTTAGATAGCCACATGCACATGCATGTGAAGAGAATTACAAAGATAACAGAGGTTTATGCTGAGATTTTTATATCCAAATTTACAATTTCTTTATTTTCAATTTTTTTCGTATGTGACTTTTAAAATTTGTTATTTGAGCCCTAGGAAGTTGCAAAGATAGTACAAGGGATCTGTGTCTTCACCCAGGTTTCGCTGACAGTCACATCTCACATAATCAGAGTATACTGTCAAAATCCAGTTTTTTTTTGTGCATCACACATGTAGATGTGTGTGTGGTTCAAGATACAGAACCAGTGAAACTATAAAATATTGGTGAAAGGTATTGAAATGGCCACAAATGAATGGAAAACTATTCCAGGTCCCAGATCAGAAGAATTAGTATTGTTAGAATGTCCTTGTTGCCTAAAGCAATCTATAGATTCAGTGTAATCCCTATCAAAATACCAATGACATTCTACACAAAAATAGAAAAATAAATTTAAAAAAAATGGAAATGCAAAGACCCCCTTTCAACATCTCTTATAACTAATCTTGAGCAAGATGAACAAAGCTGTTTCTTCTGACTTTTCTGAGCTTTAAAAAAAAGAAGAATGAAAGAAGAAAAGACAAGAAAAGAATAAAGGAAGCTGGAGGCATCACACTCATTGACTTCAGAATGCAGTTATGAGCTGCTGAGGCACACAGGGACACATTCTGAGAAACGCCTCTGCACGCAATGTGGTTGCCAAGTGAGAAAGAGAAGGTGCACTCACAAACTCAGGCAGAGCCAGACTGGCATTGGGAGAAAGCTGCTTTCCTCTATGGCCCACTGATCATGTCTGGTTGTGTGGCCACTTCCTAAGTTTCCTGGAAGACAATTTTTCTACTGAGCAGGAGTGGGGAATGGATAGGGTGTGTGTGGGGGGGGGGGTGGCACTGCTCTGCAGCCCAGCTCCTAACAGGCCCCTCATCAGTACCAGCCTGGGACTGGGGAGTTGGGGACCACAAGGACAGCCGATTGATCCTAGGTTACAAACTCGTACAGCAAGTTCATGTACCAAGTATTGCAGGCAGTTGCACACACCAGTATTTGTGTATCTAAGCAGAAAAGTTAATTCTATGAAGGCTACAAGCTCCATTATAATTTCATGGCAACACCATCATATATAAAGTTCATGGCTGAGTGGGAGTTCCTTATTCTGCACATGACTAAATACTACGAAGTTACAGTAACCAAAACAGAACCATACTGTCATTAAAACAGAAACATAGACCAATGGAACAAAGGAGAGAACTCAGAAATAAATCTATGCATTTATCACCAACTGATGTTTAACAAAGAAGGTGCACATTGTGAGAAGGACCATCTCTTCAATACGGGTTGGTGGATGTCCATGTCTAGGAGAATGAAACTATATCCATTTCCCATTTTTTATTTAAAGACTTAAATGTAATGCTCTAAAACTAATAAATTAGAAGGAAATATAAAGGAAATGCTTTATTGCCTGGATCAACATTTTTTGAATACGATCTCAAAAGACAGGCAACAAAGACAAAAGTAAACAAGTGACAGTACATCAAACTGAAAAGTCCCCAGACAGCAAAAGGAAATACTAAAAGAGGAGACAACCTACAGAATGGCGGAAAGTATTTGCAAATTATGCATGTGACAAAGAGTTAATGTCATATATATATATATATGAAACTGAAACAACTCAAAAGCAAAAAAAAAAAAAATCCCCCAGTGATCTGATTCAAAAATGTGCAAAAACCTAAATATACATCTCCCGAAAGAAGACATACAAATGCCAACATATACATGAAAAAACGCCCACCATCACTAAGCATCAAGGAAATACAAATTAAAACTACAACGAAATATCACCTCATACCTGTTAGAATGACTGCTATCAAAAAGATAAAAAATAACAAACACTGGCAAGGCTGTGGAGAAAGGAGGCCCTTACACGCCGTGGGTGAAAATATAAAGTAGTACAGTCTCATGGCAATAGTGTGGAGGTTCCTCAAAAACTAAAAATAGAACTATCATATAACCCATCAATCCCACTACTGAATATACATCCAAAGAAATGAAGTAAGTATGTCAAAGAAATATCTCTTTTCCTGTGTTTATTTCAGCACTATTCACAATAGCCAAGATGTGGAATCAACCTAAATACCCACCCACAGTTGAGTCAAGTAAGAAATTACTGTGTATGTAATACAAATATAAAAATATTTCTATTAAATGTAATACTAGCCCACCACAAAACAAATGAGATCTAGTCACTTGCAGGGATGGGCGTGAAGGATGCTGTGTAAGTGAAACAAGCCAGTCACAGAAAGGTGAGCACTGTAGGACCTCACTCCCACACCAGAGACGGTGTGGAGAGTAGAACTTAGTTACCAGAGCCTGGGGAGGGGAGGGCGGAGTGCGGAAGAGGCTGGTCAGTGGATACAGAGCTGCAGTGAGGCGGTAAGAATAATTTCTGATGTTCTATTACACAGTTAGGGTGACTATAGTTGAAAATTAATGTGGTGTATATGTCACAATAGCTAGAAGAGAAAAATTTGATAAATATTTAAAGTGGCAGAGGTGTGATGAGGCTGTAATTACCCTGATTACAGAAATGCAGGCATTGAAGCCTACGCTGTACACCATAAATCCGTACAACTATTATGTCAATTATAACTACAAATTAATAACAAAAGATACAGAACTCTCATCACAAAGACCTTACATTACAGCTTTTCACTCTCTTCTACTCCATTTCCCTGTTCCCCTCTGTCCGTAGACAGTGGCAAGGAGCCATTGTTTTGAGGATGCCATATGAACAGAGTCACAGAGCATGGGACCTTCTGGAGTGGCTTGTTATTTCCCCACCGTTCACAGCCATCCAGGTCCTTGCGTGAATCACTAGTTTGTTGCTTTTTAATTCTGAGTAGTAACTCATGATTAGCTGTCACCCAGTAAGTACCATTTTGGGAGTTTCCAACTTTGGCCACTGCAAATAAAACTTTAATGAAAGTTAGCTCACAAGTTCTCATGTGAATGCTCACTTCTCATTTTCTGAGACAAATGCCCAGGGGCCAAAGGCTGCATCTAATGGTGTTTGTTTATCTTTCTTAAGAAACTGCCAACCTGTTTTGCCATTAGGCTTTAGCATTTTACACTCTCGCCAGCCACTTAAGAGATTCAGTTTCTCTGTATTTTTACCAGGATTTATTCAGTGTTGCTGCTTTTTTTCTTTTTTTCTGTTTTGTTAAGTGGTTATGGTAAGCGTGTAATGACATGCCATCATCTTCATTTGCATCTCTTATTGGCTAGTGATGTTAAGCTTATTTCCATGTACTTATTTGCCATCTGTGTATTTTTCCTTCTGAAATGTTTTGGCCTTTTTTGAATTAGAATGTGTTCTTTTTTTAATATTGAGTTTTCAGTTCTATATATGGTCCCAGTAGTCTCAATAGGCATCCATTGTCATCTGTGGTTTGCTAATATTTTCTCGGAATCTGTAGTGCGTCTCCATCTCCATAGCAATGTCCTTCAGGGTGTGAAGCTTTTGTTGTTAAATGTTTGGATATTTCTTTCATATCAGGTTTTTGGGGTGATGTCTAAGAAATCTTCAGCAGATTCTAAGTCTTATAGTGACTTTCTCTTTTGTTAAAAGTTTTATAGATTTATATTATATTCTACACTGAAATTATTAAGTTAATTTTTGTATAAAGTGTACAGTTTAAGTGGAGGTTCTTTCTTCTTTTTTTTTTTTTGACTGTGGTTATTCGATTACTTTACCAACATTGGCTGAAGAAATTGTCTTTTGTTCACTCTTTATAGATGTGATATTGCTGAATTAACTTACTAGTCCAATGAGCATTAACTTTTTTCTTTTCTTTTTTTCTTTCTTTCTTTCTTTTTTTTTTTGGAGACAGAGTCACACTATGTCACCCTCGGTAGAGTGCCATGGCATCACAGCTCACAGTCACCTCAAACTCTTGGACTTAAGAGATTCTCTTGCCTCAGCCTCCCAAGTACCTGGGACTATAGGTGCCTGCTACAAAACCCAGCTAATTTTTTGTTGTAGTTGTCATTGTTATTTAATAGGCCTGGGCTGAGTTCAAACCTGCCAGCCCTGGTGTATGTGGCTGGCGCCCCAACCACTGAGCTACAAATGCCAAGCCTGGAGCATTCTTTTTTTAATTTTATTTTTTGCAGATTATTTTATTTTCCATGTTGAGAATCATGTATTATATGAGACAAGAAAGTAATGTTTCATCTATTCAGAACTATTTGCTTTTTATTTTCTTTTCTGGCCTTACTGTTCTGGCTAGAATTCCCCATGTTATTTTGAATAGCAGCAGAGAGAGCTGAAATCTTAGCATTTCTCCTGATTTTAATGGAAAAGCATTCAGAGTTCTCTATTAAGTACAAAGCTTTTTGTAAATATTCCTTATCAAGTTGAGGAAATTTCGGTCTATTCTCGGTTTTCTGATAATTTTTTATCTTTACTGAATGACATCAATATTGTCAAATGAATTTTCTGCAGCAATTGTTATAATAATGACATTTTTCTTTTCTTCATTTCTTTTTACAATGAACTATTTTTGTAATGAGGGAAAAGCAGTTTTAAATATATTGCCCTCCTGTTCTTTTTTCCTCTCCTGTTTCTACTAATTGGAGGAATTTATCGCTCTGAGAAGCACTATTCTTTTGAGATTCAGGTTTTGTTTCCATCACATGTAGTGCCCCCAGGTTTTCTGAAACACCACTCTGTCAATCAACACTGGCCATCTCTTTAAGCATCTTTAAGTATTCCTTTTTCTTACATAATGTGATCATAATGATTCATTGAGAAATTTTGTCTGTCATCAGTTATTGCCTTGACCACCTGCTGATATTTTAATAAGGCTGGATTCCAATAGTTTTACTTGGGGTTCTACAAAATATACATGGGATTCAATGTTCATTCTACTGATCCCCTTTAAAATCTCCTCTTAGCTTTTCTGTACTGGTTTTATGTCTTAAATTTCCTTACAAAGCGGTATTCCTGAAGACTTATCTCTCCACAACACTCGAAAGGTTGTCTTCTGTGAGCTTTTATAGTTGCCCACCTCTATTTTCTATTTACTAATAAGCACATATGCTGTTTCTAAAGGTAGCTCTGTGTGCCAATGTGTGTATAAATTTGTAAATTTAATTATAAATTATTGAGGACAATTTCTATTTACATTAATTGTGCCCAGAACACATGCATGCCACACCTAATGAATAATTGTGATTCAAAAGTATGTGTATACTAGCACATTTGGTATTTGTTAAGAAAGAAATCACAGGTTTGTACAAAATACATTGCAGAACTACATCTGATGCCCATACAGTTACTTAGCAGATAGAGTTCTAGTTGCCATGATTGTGTAGCAGAACTCTGAAAAGTTAGGCTTCTAAAAGAAATCAATGACCTTATTTTCTCTCACAGTTTCTGTGGGTCAGGAGCTCAGAGTTCTTTAGCAGTTGCAGTCAGAGCCCCACTGTGCTGGAACAGTGGGGCACCTCTTTCTATTCATACCCTCTCAGGGCCCTCCCCAGGGCCACCTCAGATGGGCAGGTTTGAGTTTTCACACACAGCAGCAGTTTCACGACAGTCAGACTGCTCTCTGGCAGCCAAAGTTTTCAAAAGTGAGTATCACAGCTAATAAATCAAAAGCTTCATTACTCCTTATGACCTAGTCCCAGAAGCAAACGGCTTCAGCAGGACTTAATATAGAATTCAGAGTTCTATTAAGCCCACTAAGAAAATTAAATGCATGCAATTCAGAAAGGAAGAAAGAACACATCTTTTGAAAGTTTCTGTTCTTGTCTTTTACCTACTTCTTAATGTTTTTACTTTCTTGCTGATTTGCTTGAGTTTTGTAGATTCTGGGTATTAATTAGCCCTTTATTAGATGTATAGCTTTCAAATATATTCTCCTATTCTGTAGGCTATCTATTCACTGTGTTGTTTTCTTAGTTGTCCAGAAATTTTTTAGTTTAATCAAATCCCATTTATGTATTTTTCTTGTTGCTTTGATTGCCATTGGGTCTTTTTCATAAATTCTTTGTCTAAGTCAATACCTAAAAAATTTTTTCCACATTTTCTTAGAATTTCTTAGAATTATTATGATTTCCTACATTATACTCAAGTCTTTTATCCATCTTGATTTAATTTTTGTGAGTCGTGAGAGATATGTATACTGTTTCATTCTTCTCCATGTGCCTATACAATTTTCTTAGCACCATTTATAGAATAGAGCTTCTTTTCCCCAAAGTATATTGTTGTTTGTTTTGTCAAAGATCAGTGGGCTATATGTGTATGGTTTTAGTTCTGAGTTCTCTGTTCTATCCCCTTGGTCTATTTCTCTATTCTTATGCCAATATCCAATAACAATATATAAAAAATACTCAACATCTCAACATCACTAATCACCAGAGAAATACAAATTAAAATCACAATGACATACCATTTTACCTTTGTCAGGCCATTATAAAAAAGTGAAAAAATAATAGATGCTGGAGTGGGTACAGAGAGAAAAGAATACTTACACATTTTCAATGGGACTGAAAATTAGTATAACCTCTCTGGAAAGCACATAAGGATTCCTCAAAGAATTGAAAGTAGACCTACCATTCAATTCAGCAATCTCAATACTCCATATTTACCCAAATGAAAAGAACTCATTTTATGAAAACCACATGAGTACACACAGCAGCACAATTCACAATTGCAAAAATGTGGAATCAACCCAAGTGGTCATCAATTGAAGACAGGATTAACCAAATGTGGTGTGTGCATACTATGGAATATTATTTAGCCACAAAGAAGGATGACTTAATGCTTTTTGCAACAATTTGGATAGAACTGGAGACCATTATCGTAAGTGAAGTATCTAAAGAATAGAAAAAGAAACACATGTACTCAGCATTAAGTTGGCACTACCTGATGAACACACATGTGCACAGAGGGAAGTTAAATCCAATGGAGATCACATGGGGGAGGAGGGGGGAGGGACGGGTGAAAACCTGCCTGGTGGTACATGAACACCATCTGGGGGAGGTGCACAGTGGTAACCATGACTCAAACATTAGAAAAACAACCCATGCAACCTAAAATATTTTTATCCCCATAATATTTGGAATAAAAATTTAAAAAAAAACCTCTGTTCTCAGATGACATGATAGCCTCTATAGAGAATTCCAAAGAAACTACAAGAAAAGAAAAAAACACTAAAAACATGAAGTGAATTAAAACAAGTGAGGAAACAGAGGATCAACTTGCAAAAACTCAACTATATTTCAATATATTACTAACACATGTAAATTGAAATAAAAAATGAAATTCCATTTATGATTGTCCCAATAATGAAATGCTTATGTGTAACCTAACCAAAAATGCAAAAGATTTGTATGCTTAGAAGTAGGAAATGCTAAAACAAGTCAAAGTAGATCCAAATAAAGAGATAATTCATGTTCATAAATTCCCTATAGGAAAGATGTCAGTTTTCCCTGAGTTTATATATGAGATTAATGTGATTTCTTGTTAACAAAGTCTTTACAAGATTGATATGGTATGGCAAAGAGATTAAAATAGCTGAAAATATTCTGAACAATAATAATAAAACAAGAACTACTCTTTCAATTTCAAGACCTATTACTTAGAAACGGTAATAAAGACTGAGAGGTTTTGTCACAGTGATCGACACATGGTTGAATGAAACAGAGTCGAGATCCCAGAAGTAAGTTCACACAAGTACAGTTAATGGATTTTTCTGAAAGCTGCAAAAGAAATTTAGGGAGGAAGGATAATCTTAAAGAAACAGTGTTAGAGCAACTGTGTGTGTGTGTATACACATATATATTATAAATATATATACACTATATCATATGTGTATATGATATACATACATGTATATGACATATCATAAAAATGATATACATACTGCATGTGAATAACATATATTGAATACATACACTGATTATATATACAGGGTGGACAGAAAGCTTGTGTGCAATTCAAAATAGTTTAACATAGTAAATTACACATAAATTTTATGTCTACCCTCTATATCCAGCATAAATCTTGATTATTTATATATACAAAAATGCACACCTCAAACTAATTCTCATTTCAAAATGGTTCTTAGATTTAAATACAAAAATGGAGAAAATCCTCAGGGGATAAGGCTTGGTACTATATTCTTAGATATGACACCAAAAGTGTGATTATATATAAAACAAAAGAAAGTGAAGAACTGTAGTTCATTAAAATGAAAACATTTGCCCTGCTACTTGAGTTGTGCACATTTTCACCTGCCACATTGAATTATACTAAATCATTTAAGGAGAGACTTTGTTTATGTCAAGTAGGTCTATCACGAGTGCCACAGTGATTAATTACAAGTCAGTGTTTATGTATTTTGGAATTTTTTAGCATTTGTTTAGGAAATATTGTAATAATGTTTGTTGAACATTAATACTATACCACTGTGCTAACATCTATTATGGAAAATTCTCTAGTGTTGGCTGGTTCATGCCTGTAATTCCAGCACTCTGGGAGACTGAGGAAAGAGAATCACTTGAGCTCAGGAGTTTAAGACCAGCCTGAGCAAGAGTGAGATCCTTCTCTACTAAAAATAGAAAAATAAGCCAGGCATTGTGGTGAATGGGTGGGTGTCTGTAGTCTCAGCTACTTGAGAGGTTGAGGCAGAAGAACTGCTTGAGCGCAGGTGTTTGAGGTTACTGTAAGTTACGCTTATGGCATGGCACTTTAGGTTGGGTGACAGAGTGAGACTCTGTCAAGAGAGACAAAGAAAATTTTCTAATAAGTAATCTTAATATGCTCACCAGCTGAAAGAAAATAATCAGAAGAAAAATTAAAAAGAGATTAATTCACTTTCTGAAAAGTTAATGCTATTTAGGGTGAGAACATTTATCTATTTAGAAAAATTATGCAATAGCAGTCAAATTATAAAGCCCTAGAGAAGGCAAAGCCAGGAATCACCACAGAGGAAGCAGCTCTTTGGCAAAGGAGAGAGGACACATCAACAGCTAAAGAGAAGGGAGTGGGGACCCTGAGGCTAATCATCCTTCGCTCCTTTTAAACAGAAGATGACACAGCGTTAAATAAGTCTAAGATTGCAAGTACGGCTATAGGTAATATGGAATCAATAAAAAATACTATAACTATCATAAAAATAACCGACAGAAGAAGGTACTTCTTGCTTTTAATTTTACTTTGTAAAGGGGAAGAGATGCTGTTATTGTTTTGAAGCTAATCCTTCGGAACAGCTTTATTTCTAACTTTGTATGATTAATTCTCTTCTCAGAGCCTGGAGGATAGTGAAAGACCAATTTTATTATGTCAACCATGAAATTGAAGTGAAATAAACAGATCATTCTTTTCCTGCTCTTTCAGTGATCTTTTCTCTTACAAAGCTCTGTTTCTACCATTTTCTTTCTCTTTCCTTTCCCTAGAAATACAGAAGTTAATTATAGAAGAAAGGACTTGTACTATAGCAGAGTTTGCTGTAAAAGCAATATTTACACTGGTAAATATTGTCAAAATAAACTTGTCAGAAAACTGAAAATTAACCAAAGTTTGCTATAAACTTAAAAATGTTCATCTAGAAAAATGGATGAATTGTGATAAAGACAGTAAGATTTATGGCTGTGGAATTTCCTCTATTCTCAATGCTACAGTAGACAGGAGATTCCAGAGCCCTCTTGCTATGGAAACTTAAAGTTCCAAAAATGATCAATCTCATCCCCAGGATTTGACTTGCCCAGAAGCTCCTGGATAGGCTTCATTCTCAAGGAGTCCCTTTATTACTATTGTCAGAGAGTGCTGTTTTTAACACTTTACTTCTCCTAACTTTAAAAAAAAACCTTTGGGTGGTGTCTGTGGCTCAAAGGAGTAAGGACACTGGCCCCATATACCAGAGGTGGCGGGTTCAAACCCAGCCCCAGCCCAAAATGAGAAAAAACAAAAACAAACAAACAAAAAACCTTCATAAAACAATCATTATAAAATTATGTTGGGTGTTTAATGTATAAAGATGTAATAAATATGCCAATAGCAGCACAGAAGAGAAGGAAATGGGACAAAAGTGGAGCAATGTTTTGGGGCAATATTGGATTAATTTTGGATCAATCCAAACCACATTTTTAAAATTAAGATATCAATTAAATCTCAAGATAACTATTACAGCTTGTCAAAAATGTGATAAAAAATAAGGACTTTAAAATAAAAGTAAAAAAATTCTATAAATATGAGTTTTGAACCCAATAGAATGAAATAACAAGTCAGCATTAATACAATGTTAGCTGATTTTTGAACCCAATAGACTGAAGAGAAATAATGGAAGGAAATCTGATAACTGTATTATCTGGAAATTAAACAACATACTTTCAAATTAAAAAAATGAGCCAAAGAAGAAACACAAAAGAAATTAAGAGAAACTGTGATGTGGATGAAAAATATAACACAATAACCAAAATTGATGCTAGTAAGAAAGAATTTAGAAGAAAATTAGTAGTCATAAATGCCCGTATTCAAAAAGAATATCTAACATTGATAACCAAGCTTTCAAATTTTAGAAACTAAAAAAAAAAAAAAAAAATAGAAAAAAATGAAAAAAAAGTCCAGTGTAATCTCAAATCATGAGTCTAGGAAAGAAAGAAATAATAAAGATTTGGGCAGAAATGAATGAAATAGACAAAGGAAAGAATGGGGAAAATCTATGAAACCAAAATGTTAGTTATTGGACTAGACCAACAAAATTAAAAACATTTTAGCTAGACTGACAAAAAAATAAGAAAATAGACTCAATTTACTAAAATCAGGAATAAAAGAGATAGTATCTCTTATGGATTTTTGGGAAATGAAGAGGATTTTAAGAGACTACTATGAATAATACTATGCTAACAAATTAGATAACCTAGAAAAATCACACAAATTTATAGGAATGTACAAACTACCAAAAAAATTAAACTTTCACTAAAGTTCCAGCAATTTCTCTCCTAGGTATCTACCCAAAGAAATTGGAAACACAAGTCCACACAAACATTTGCACATGAATGCTCATAATAGCATTATCCACAATAGCCAAAGGATGGAAAATCAACGTCTATCAATTGATACATACATCAAGTATGTCATATCCATATGATAGAATATTATTTAACAATAAAAAAGGAAAAAGTCCTGAGGCCTGCAGCACATGGGTGATCCCTGGAAATACTATACAATGGAAAAAAAGGAACCACTAAAGAACATATCCTGTATGATTCCATTTACATAAAATACCCTGAACATTCAAATCCACAGAGACAAAAATTAGGTTAGTGCTTATTCTGGACTGAAGAAATAAGCAAATCAGGAAAATCAGGTGTGGCTGCCAATAGGTCTAGGGTTTTTTTCTGTAATGATGAAAATATACTGTCTTTTGGCTCAGCACCTGTGGCTCAAGTGGCTAAGGCTCTAGGCACATACACCTGAGCTGGTGGGTTCGAATCCAGCCCAGGCCCGCCAAACAACAATGATGGCTGCAACCAAAAAATAGCTGGGCGTTGTGGCAGGTGCCTGTAGTCCCAGCTTCCTGGGAGGCAGAGGCAGGAGACTTGCTTGATCCCAGGAGTTAGAGGTTGCTGTGAGCTGTGATGCCACAGCACTCTACCTAGGGCGACAGCTTGAGGCTCTGTCTCAAAAAAAAAAAAAAAGAAAAGAAAATATACTGTCTTTTGATGGTGATGTCTGTACAGTTCTGTCATTGTACTAAAAAAAAAAACACTTTTTGTTATACATTTTAAAAGGGGAGAAATTTATAGTATTTGAATTATAACTCAATAATTTCCTGTGAAAAACTGTTAATGATATTTAAAAGCACATATGTACAAAATTAAGCTAACAATCACTTGACTGATATAAACAGATAATTCTCAAAACGTTACACATGTATATTGTTAAGTGCTGCAACTATTGTTCATTGCTTGCAACTAGAAAGTTTGCACACCAACATTTATATGTTAGCAAGTTAGGAGTTAGAACTGTCATATATATAATAAATAGAAACTATAAAAAATTTATGAAAATGGTGTGTTCAGTTTATAGCAAAATGAAAGTAAGTAATACTACTGAATATAGCTGTCAAGTTTATTGCAAAGCTCATAAAATTAGCTCAATACATTGTGTTTCTCTCATTGGCTAATGTGTATACTGGATTTCACCTTAGCACTTGAAATAAATGCACACCTAAGCTTAAAGTTCGCAGGCAACAGAAGCAATCAGTGCCAAGTTTCGATTAAATTTGAACTTGTAGCAAAACCTTTTCCCAATCTAATATTAGAATTGTCAGTAGTAATATTAAATATCACCTTTTGTTACTCATATTTGTTTTAGAAAAATTAACAGAGACATTTTCTTAGTGTTTTATTTTTATTTATTTTTTTATTGTTGGGGATTCATTGAAGGCACAAGAAACCAGGTTACACTGATCCAGTTTGTTAGGTAAAATCCCTCTTACAATTGTGTCTCTCCCCCAAAAGGTGTATCACACACCAAGATCCCACCCACCGCCCTCCTTCCCTCTGTCTGCTCCTCCTTTCTTCCACCCCTCCCTCCTTCTTTCTCTCTCTGCTCTCCCCTTCCTCTATCCCCACCATGTGATTGATTCTCATTAATTGTCCTCATATCAAAATTGAGTCTATAGGATTCATGCTTCTCCATTCTTGTGATGCTTTACTAAGAATAATATGTTCCACTTCCATACAGGTTAATATAAAGGATGGAAAGTCTCCATTTTTTAAATGGCTGAATAGTATTGCATGGTGCACATATACCACAGCTTAATAATCCATTGTTGGTTTGGTGGGCATTTAGGCTGTTTCTACATTTTGGCTATTGTAAATTGAGCTTTGGTAAACAGTCTAGTGCAAGTGTCCTTATGATAAAAGGATTTTTTCCCTTCTGGATAGATGTCCAGTAATGGGATTGAAGGATCAAATGGGAGATCTAGCTTGAGTTCTTTGAGGTTTCTCCATACTTCCTTCCAAAAAGTTGTATTAGTTTGCACTCTGACAAGCAGTGTAGAAGTGTTCCCTTCTCTCCACATCTGCGCCAGCATCTGCAGTTTTGGGATTTTGTGATGTAGGCCATTCTCACTGGGGTTAGATGCTATCTCAGGGTGGTTTCAATTTGCATTTCTCTAATAATTAGGGATGATGAGCATTTCTTCATGTTTCTTAGCCATTTGTCTGTCTTCTTTAGAGAAGTTTCTATTCATGTCTCTTGCCTATTGACATATGGGATTGTTGGCTTTTTCCATGTGGATTACTTTGAGTTCTCTACAGATCCTAGTTATCAAGCTTTTGCCTGATTCAAAATATGCAAATATCCTTTGCCATTGGGTAGGTTGTCTATTTGCTTTGGTTGTTGTCTCCTTAGCTGTACAGAAGCTTTTCAGTTTAATTAAGTCCAACTTGTTTATTTATGTTGTTGTTGCAATTGCCACGGCAGTCTTGTTCTTGAAGTCTTTCCCCAGGCCAATACCTTCTAGTGTTTTACTTATGCTTTATTTGAGGATTTTTATCATTTAATGCCTTAAATTTAAGTCCTTTGTCCATCTTGAATCAATTTCTGGGAGTGGAGAAAGGTGCAGATCCAGTTTCAGTCTTTTACATATGAATATCCAATTCTCCCAGCACCATTTATTGAATAGAGAGTCTTTCCCCCAGTGTATGTTCTTGTTAGGTTTATTGAAGATTAGGTGGTTGTAAGATGTTAGTTTCATTTCCTGGTTTTCTATTCAATTCCAAATGTCTATGTCTTTACTTTTGTGCTAGTACCATGCTGTCTTGACCACTATGTCTTTGTAGTATAGTCTAAAATCTGGTATGGTGATATCCCCAGCTTTGTTTTTATTACTAAGAACTGCCTTAGCTATATGGGTTTTTTCTGGTTTTATAAAATGTAGAATCATTTTTTCCAAGTCTTGAAAGTACATGCTGGTATTTTAATAGGGATGGCATTGAATCGGTAGATTGCTTTGCAAAGTATAGACATTTTAACAATGTTGATTCTTCCCAGCCATGAGCATGGCATGTTCTTCCATTTATATTTTTATTTATTTATTTTATTTATTATTTATTTACTTATTTATTTTTGTGGAGACAGAGTCTCACTTTATCACCCTCAGTAGAGTGCTGTGGCATCATACAGCTCACAGCAACCTCCAACTCCTGTGCTTAGGCGATTCTCTTGCCTCAGCCTCCCAAGTAGCTGGGACTACAAGTGCCTGCCACAATGCCTGGCTATTTTTTTGTTGCAGTTTGGCTGGGGCCGGGTTTGAACCTGCCACCCTCGGTATATGGGGCTGGTGCCCTATCCACTGAGCCACAGGTACCACCCTGTTCTTCCATTTGTTAATATCCTCTGCTATTTCCTTTCTTAGGGTTTCATAATTTTCCTTATAGAGGTCTTTCACCTCTTTTGTTAGGTATATTCCTAGGTATTTCATTTTCTTTGGAGCTATGGTGAAGGGAGTTGTGTCCTTAGTATCTTATCTTGGCTATTATTGTGATATATAAATTTACTGACTTGTGGACATTGATTTTATGTCCTGAGACATTACTATATTTTTTGATGACTTCTAGGAGTCTTGTGGTTGAGTCTCTGGTATTCTCAAAGGTTAAGATCATATTGTCAGCAAAGAGGAAAATTTGACCTCTTCTGCTCCCATTTGGATGCCCTTTATTTTCTTGCCTTGTCTAATTGTATTGGCTAGAATTTCCAACACCATGTTGAATAGTAATGGTGATAGAGGACAACCTTGTCTGATTCCAGTTCTAAGAGGAAAAGCTTTCAGTTTTACTCCATTCAGTAAAATATTAACTGTAGGTTTGTCCTAGATAGCTTCAATCAGTTTAAGAAATGTGCCACCTATGCCTATACTTTCAGTGTGCTAATTCGAAAAGGAAGCTTGATTTTATCGAATGCTTTTATTGCATCTGTTGAGAGGATCATATGGTTTTTGTTTTTGTTTCTGTTAATACAGTGAATAATGTTTATGGACTTGTGTATGTTAAACCAGCCTTGTACCCCTGGGATGAAACCTACTTGATGATGATGTATGTCCTTTTTGATGATAAGCTGTAATCTATAGGCTAGAGTTTTGTTGAGAATTTTTGCATCTATATTCATTAGTGAAATTGGTCTGAAATTCTCCTTTTTAGTTGGATCTTTTCCTGGTTTTGGTATCAGGGTGATGTTTGCTTGGTAGAACATGTTGTTGGGGCAGATTCCTTCCTCCTCAATTTTTGGGAATAATTTCTGTAGTACAGGAATAAGTTCTTCTTTGAAGGTTTGATAGAATTCTGGTGTGAAGCCATCTGGGTCAGAGCATTTTTTTGTTGGAAGATTTTTTTACTGTTTCTTCGATCTCAGTGATTGAAATTGGTCTGTTCAGGAGCTCTATTTCTTCCTGACTAAGTCTAGGGAGAGGATATAATTCCAAATATTGATCCATTTCTTTCACATTGTCAAATTTCTGGGCATAGAGTTTCTGGTAGTATTCAGAGATGATCTATTGTATCTCTGTGGCATCAGTTGTTATTCCCCCTTTATCATTTCTGATTGAGGTTACTACAGATTTTACCTTTCTGTTTCTAGTTAGTCTGGCCAGAGGTTTATCTATTTTATTTATTTTTTAAAAAAAACAACTCCTTGTTTTATTAATTTTCTGAATGATTCTTTTGTTTTCAGTTTCATTCATCTCTGATTTAATTTTGGATATTTCTTTTCTTCTGCCTGGTTTAGGCTTAGATTGCTCTTCTTTTTCCAATTCCATATGATGGCTCATGAGTTTGTTGATGCACTCACTTTCTGTTTTTCAAATGTAGGCATCTAAAGCAATAAATTTTCCTCTCAGAACTGCTTTGCAGTGTCCCACAGAGTTTGATAGCTTGTGTCTTTATTGTTGTTATGCTCAGGGAAGTTAATGGTTTTCTCTTTTATTTCTTCCTGCACCCAACTCTCATTCAACAGAAGGTTGTTTAATTTCCATGCCTTCGTGCGGGGTTTAACATTTTTGTTGGAATTGAATTCCACCTTTAGTGCCTTATGGTCTGAGAAAATACAAGGTAAAACTTTAATTCTTTTGATTCTGCTGCATTTTGTTTTGTGTCCTAGGATATGATCAATTTTGGAGAATGTTCCATGGGGTGATGAGAAGAATGTATATTCTTTATCTTTGGGAAAGAGTATTCTATATGCGTCTATCAAGCACAGTTGTTTTGGGGTATCATTTAAGTTCCTTATATCTTTGTTTAATTTCTGTTTAGAAGGTCTTTCTAGCTCTGTAGGAGGAGTGTTAAAGTCCCCTGTTATTATGGTGTTATAGGATATCATATTGTTCAGACTAAGCAAGGTCTGTTTAAAGAATCCAGGAGCATTTAAGTTGGGTGCATAAATATTTTGAATTGAAACGTCTTTTTCTTGTTATTTTCCCTTGACCAACATAAAGTGACCATCTTTGTCTTTTTTGACTTTAGTTGCTTTAAATACACATGTATCTGAAAATAACATTGCAATCCCTCTTTTCTTCTGAATTCCGTTTGCCAAAAAAATTGTCTTCTACCCCTTAACTCAGAGTTTTAATTTGTCTTTTGAAGGTAAGTGTGTTTCCTGCTGATAGCAAATGGATGGCTTATGTTTTTTAATCCAATCAGACAATGTATGCCTCTTCAGTGAGGAATTCAAGCCATTAATGTTTATTGAGATAATTGATAAGTGTGGTAGTGATCTATTAATCTTATTTTGTTAGAATCCATTGCTTAGTTTTATCTTTTGCATCATTGTGGAAGGTAGGTTCTGCCCTTTAGTTTCTGAGTTCTTACTTTGTTGTTGATCCATTGTGATGGTCAGTGCGTAGAACAGGTTGAAGTATTTCCTGTAGAGCTGGTCTTACTGTGGTGAACTTCCTTAAGGTTTGTAAAATCTTCTTTTCTCTTAACTTCGGACAAGTTCATCACAATGTGTCTTGGAGAAGTTCTGTTAGAGTTGAGGCGACCTGGGGTCCCATATCCCTCTGAATGAAGTGTATGAAAATCTTTGGTGATATTTGGGAAACTTTCAGGTATAATGTCCTCTAATATGGCTTCCATTCCCCTGGGGCATTCTCCTTCCCCTTCTGGGATATGTATAACTGGTATGTTTGAATGCTTCATAAAGTCCCATAATTCTGTCAGTGAATGTTCTGCTTTCTCTTGCTTCTTTTCTGCCTCTTTTACTATCTGAGATATCTCAAGAGCTTTGTCCTCTTCCTCTGAGATTTTTTTTTCTGCATGGTCTAATCTGTTATTGATACTTTCTATTGCATCTTTAAGTTCCCTAATTGACTGCTTCAGTTCCTTCAGCTCTGCTATGTCCTTTCTATATTCTTCATATCATTCATCTCCTATTTGATTCTGTTTTTGGATTTCCTTTTGGTTATTTTCCACCTTATCAGCAGTTTCCTTCATTGTTTTCATAATTTCCTTCATTGTTTTCATCATCTGCATTCTAAACTCCCTTTCTGTCATTTTTAACATTTCTTTATAGGTGGAATCCCCTGCAGTAGCTACCTAAAGGTCCCTTGGGGGGAGGTTGCTCTGAACTGTCATTTCATGTTGCCTGAATTTTTCTACTGATTCTTCCTCATGAGTGTTTGTTTTTTTTTTTATATGTCCTTGCCCTAATTTTCCTTTCACTTCCTCTTGCACTTTAAGTTACTGTGTCTCAGGCCTAGGGTTTGATGAGTCCTTTGGGGACAGGACCAGAAGGATGAAAAGATTGAAGAGCAAGCAGGAAAAAAATACATTAAAAAAAAAAGAGAAAGAGAGAGAAAGGAGAAGGGGTGAGTAAATGGAATAGTGACAAAAAGAAGAGAAGCACAGGAAGAGGGAGATAGGAGTAATATATGTGTACAGTAGGGTACTTTGACCCAACCTTAAAATCCTCCAACCTCTGGGGGTGCCGAGTTGGGTGGTCCCCTTGAAGTCAGCAGCTCTTTGGCAGACACAGTACCCCACCTCCACCAAGTAGAGAGGAAAAACAAAAATTCTATAAATCAAACCAAAACAAGCAAGCAGAAAACTTTACGGGATAAAATTGGGGGAAAAACCAAATAATAGGGATAGAAACACTCGCAAAAATGAAGTTCTAATTGTTAAAGGATGCAACAATAGAAAATCATATTTAAACTAGAAAAATGAAGAAAGAAAAGAAAGGAAAAAAAGAAAAATCTAGAGGGAAAAAGTTGAAACTTAAGAAAAAACAGTATATATATCTTGCCTAATATTGTCTGGGCAACGTGATCTTCTGGGGTATGAGATATTAATCACAATGCTGATACAGCTATATGAGATGGAGATTAGAGGCCTCTGCTGATTTCTCAAACCCCACAGGATGGAGAGCCTAAATCTCTCCTCAGCCCGCTTAAAAGTCATTTTAAACTGTTAACCTTGGCTAACCAGAAACTTTCCCAGGAAAGCACTTGTTGCTGGGATCACTCCTTAAGTGCCTGCCCACTTACCCAGTATGCCAAAACTGGTCTTACTCTATGCCCCTGAGGGCCAAGGCCTTGTCAGTCCCCACTTTTAGACTGCTCAGTCACTAGGTTATTAGTCCAAGGTCTCCTGCCCCATCCTCTCTCTGTGACCCTGAGGGCGGAGCTTGCTAGGGCAGTTTTCCCACAATGGCTCTGCACAGCCCACAGCCATCCACTATTAGCTCTGTCTGGCTCAGCGGTGCAATCTGGTGCCCTAAACAATGCCTAAAGTCCTCTGCACTGTCACCCACGTTCTCCCAAGGTAGTTCAACTGAGTGCCAAGTCAAAAAAAAAAAAAAAAAAAAAACAGCTCACAGGTAAGGCATTTACAGTTTGCAGTCTCACTACTGCTGTACTTACAGCTGCCTGTGGGATTAGACTGAATGAACACAAGCAAACACTTGCCAGTTCTTCACTGCTTTTGTCCTCCTCATAGGGTCAAGAAGTCTCTTGATGATTTTCTGCATCCACAAAGGGGTGTTTCTGGGCAGAGCCAACCAGCCAGGGACGCTTGAAGTCTTCTCTCCCCAAGTATCACCGTGCCCAGTTGCAAGAAAGCTGTTACTCAACCGCCATCTTGCTCCTCCCTCTCCACCTCCTTAGTGTTTTATTTTTAAAGACATTTAAAGAGTGTATTTTATTTGCATTGCAAAGGTATATAGGAGATATATTTTATTTTATAATGCATATCTTTTAAAATGGCTACTAAAACAATGACATTTTAGGCACAACTAATTTTATTTTTATTTATTTATTTATTTATTTATTTTATTTATTTATTTATTTATTTATTTTGAGACAGGAACCTCCAGCTGTCCCCCTGGGTAGAGTACGATGGCATCACAGCCCACAGCAACCTCCAACTCCTGGGCTCAAGTGAGTCTCCTGCGTTAGCCTCCTGAGTAGCTGGGACCACAGGCACCCGCCACAACGCCTGGTGATTTTTTGGTTGCAGCTGTCATTGTTGTTTGGTGGCCGGGCTGGATTCAAACCCGCCACCTTGGGTGTATGTGGCTAGCACCTTAGCCACTTGGGCCACAGGCTTTGAGCCAGCACAATTAATTTTAAAGGTAAAGAAGCTAAAATCAAAGGACATGAACTTGACCTGTGTCCAGTGTGCAACAGAACCATGTTTTGAACACAGTTGCATTGCTCAGTCATCCCTGCTCCTAATATTTACAATATTAGTTGCCTTACTGTAAAACAGCCTAAGTAGTAGAAATTATAGCCTAGGTTTGCTTTATTTCAAACCTTATATTCAAATTTCTGCCATAGAAAACTTCAAGGATCATAAACAGAATGGTACTCTCCTCTTTTCCCTAGAGAAGATTTTCCTACATTCTATGATAAGTACAATCATGTCTTTTTCTCTGGAGCAAAGCATGGGCAGGCTTGCCAGTCTCCATTGCGTCAGATCAGTCCCCTGGTTTTGGGATTTCCCTCTTGTAAAACATTCCCCTGCCCTGTCACCCATACACACTGCATGTGCAGGTAACACCCACATCCATGGCAGCTCTGTGGAAAGTGGGTCTCAGGGAACCAATACAAGATGTCATTACAACTATTGCTGTCACTGAGTAATAAAGAAATCCTAAAATACAAGTATGTGTATGTAAAAGAGAAGAAGGATGTACAGACACTCTTAAATAATGCAATCAAAGGGGGCAACTAAACCTATCAGGTAACAAGATTTGTTTTAAAGCCATATTTATTAGTTGCCTCAAATTGGTAGTGTGATGGACTAATAAAAAAAAACAGATAAACGAAAAGCCACACAAATATGGAAATGGATAAATAATAGAGGTGACAAAAATGAGCCTGAGTGAAAGAACAGCCTCCTCCAAAATGAAGGAGAGGCAACTGGCTGTGTTTCCTTATGAAAACAAGTCATATCAATGCCATGTCTTACATTAAAAATTAGCAAGTGGCAAACAAAAACATATGAAATTTTAGAGAAAAGTATTCAAAGTTCTGTATCTTTATAATACTGGTATAAAATAGAATTGCTTAAAACTAAAAACTATCAATCACCAAGTAGTTATTGATAAATATTAGTATTACTACATGAAGATAAAAACAATTTTTAGACAAATATAATCATAAGGAAACTAAGGCTGCAAGACTCTGTATGTGTAAATCTCAAATATCTCACTTTAAACCTAAATTTAAGTTGCAAAATATTATTATATATATAGTATGACACTAGTTCTGCAAGGATTTAAAGCACGTAAACCTACAAAATATCTTGAGTAAGGTTGCACTATATGTAAAAAAAATGATAAGCAAGAAATTATAATAAGCACCAGTGCAGGTTAGTAGTTGTGTTGGAGAAGGGGACATAAATGCTATTGGACGGGGTACAGGAGCTTGAACTGTTTGAGTAATATTTATGTTACAGCAGAATTAGAGGGAGTATCTGGTGTTAACTTTTTAGTACTATACTTTTTACTCTGAAATAATATATGGCAATTACAGATTACTAATTAAGGTTTAGATTCATAGGTATTTTGTATTACCCATCTTTCTGAATATTAAAAATTACTCAAAATTATTCCTTGAAGAAAATGTTGTTTTATCCATTGCTTTTCCTTATCTGCTACAGGACAGAGGTAGCAACTTGTGTTTAAGGTGAAGACTTTGTAGGCCATACATTTTTAAGCAATTTTGTGCCAGAAGCAGTCAGCCATGGGCCTAGGATGCATACTCTTGTGCTGTGAACTCACTGAGCAAACAGGCCATATCTGTGGCCCAATTACTTGACAAAAGAACAAAATCCAACAGGTCCTTCCACTTCTGACTTAGGGGAAAGTTTTGTACTACTAAACGACACAAATTAATCATACTCTGCAGTATACTACAGCAATCAGCCAGACCTTTCCAAAGATCTGCAGATACAAAGTAGTACATTACTACCTCTTCCCACCTGTTCCCCCCTCTACACTGAGGTATCTACTCTGAAAGAATAGGTCCCTGTGTTTAATGAAAAGAATTGTTTCAAGTAGTTTTTTGGAATTATTTATCAGTGTCTTTTCTAGGAGGGACATAAAAAGTTATTTTTTTCCAACTTAATTACTGGAAATGGTAAAGAATGGACAGTGTAATTAAAAAATAATTTTTTAACTACATCAGTCAATAAAAGCTCTCTCATTAATAACTGCAAAGGTCATACCCAAGTTGCTGCAGTGAGAATGTGAAAACATTCTCTTAGAAAAACCAACATAAAGTAAATTGGGTGTCAGTAAGATCAAAGAGTAGCAACTGATTATGTGTATGACTCCAAATACTTAATATAAGTGGGAAAATGAATAAAACATAAAGATTCTATTTCTAGAAAAAAAATTTTTAAAAATTACTGTCAGGGAGAAAAAACATACAGAATTAAGAATTTAATTTACATATTATTAATACATGTATTTCTGTAATGACACTGAAAAGACTAGGTCAAGTTGAGTTATCATACTGAGTACCAAAAAGAACACTTCATGTCATCGATACTTTATTAAGTTTTTCTATTTTCATTGGTAATCAATTTAGAAATCAAAATATGTTTGACTAAGTCAAGCAGAAAAAAAGAATTCTAAAATTTGGAGCTCATGCATATTAATATTTTAGGTTGTAGAAAATTAGAAGAACTTAATTATTAAACTATCTTCATCAGAAAAGACATAAGCTGTATCTAAATTATGAAAATAAATCCAAAAGCATACAAACTCACACAAAAAAATTCACACCCACAAAATTAAACAGTCATTCTCAAAACGTTTCACTTAATGGTTTCCATAATAATTTTAGGAATTCTTAAAATTTAGATTTTAATATACCACCTGCTTAAAATATTAATGTCTGAACAAGTGTGCTCAATTAGCTAAACAGTCATTAAAATAAAACATGCATAAAAATGTAACTTTTTAAGTACAGAAGCTGGAGTGCTCAATTCATATAAATATTCTCTACAAAGGAAGGCCCTTTCCTTATAGAAAGAGGTGGCTGGAAAATTGCTTGCATTCACATGTGCAGATCACAGATATCACCCCAAAGTTTTGTTTTCTGCCAATTTTTTCAAGAATCTGTAAATCTATAGCACTCTGTTTGGAAGCTGCATCAAAATAAACCACATCAGAATGTTGTTCTCCATGGAAACAAGTGAACATCTGTAAAATTAATAGGCCGGAGCAATCTTGTTGCATAAGTAGACTTTTGAAATCTTCTATCTCCATATAAACATTTTAGATCTTGTAACAGCTTTTGTAAATATGAAACATTTAGCATAGATTGCTAATGTCAGTTACTTTTAGCTCTGCTTCTAAGAGATAGAGTTGATGAGTTTGAGCAAATGAGTGTAAAATATAATTTGAATGATTCATTCAACCAAAGCAATCTGGAAGAATGTTCACACCTGCTTGAGGTGCTACTCTCTCATTAAATATTTGTTTTCCTTGATAAAAGTTGATGAATTGCCTGTAGTAGGCATTTATCAAGCTTGGCATATTTAAAAGCAATGTTGCTGACAACTCCTTTTTACAGTTACTATATTTAGAATTGAATTGTACTTGGGTAATATTTTGATAGCACATCTATTTTTAATATAATCTAGCAATTATTTCTTATATGCAAATTTTATAGTGCAAAGGAGTTGCAAATAAAGATCTTGCCATAAAATAAATTTTATAATGTCTATGCAAAGAGGAGAAAAACGATCATTTGAAGAGTTATATTGGTTAAAATGATATAAATGCTTCCACATTCTCATCCCAACATTTCATTCTCAAAATATAAATATCATACAATTTTCATTAAATTACTGTTTCATCTGACCATCTTGTATGTGCATATTGATGAACTATTAATTGCAAATTCTATAATTTCCTGTGTCACAGAATTTATTACGGAAATACAAAAGCAGATCATATAAAGGAGTTTGAGCAAGCATTGTAAGGTGGAGAGAACCTCCCCCAATAGCTTCAGTAACACAGTTCAGTTCTGAATGATAAGGAGGAGCAATCCAGGTGCCAGACAGCATTCCAGGTAAAATCTCCGTGTGAAACTGAATCTGGATGTGACATGTCTAAGTCATTCCTCAAAAGTTGAATATGATTAAAATGTACCCTGTAAAGGGAAAGTGGTGAGAGGGTGCAATTGGGAGCAAGGTCACATAATACTCTCTTTGTGATGTTAAGTGGTTGAAATTTACAATGAATGAAATGAGCAATTTCTGAAAGGTATCAAATAAGAGGTGACAAAGTCAAGTCTTTGTTTCTGAGAGATTTCTACAGCTACAGCACAGTGGAATTTTGGAACAGATGAAGCTAATAGCAGTGAGACTGAATGGGAAGAAATTAAGTATTCTAAGCAAGAGTTAGTAGTGTGGGAAATGGAGGCAGGCAATGTGACAGTTGTGCGGCTCTGATCCTTTCCTGTCCCTGTGGCCATTACTATGGGCCCACCTCCTAGTTTACACATGCTTATGCTCCTAAGGCTCACATATAAAATACCATTTTTGCGCTGACAGAGCTACTTCACCAGCATGCAGAGAGATACAGGGTTGCCTAGAAGTTCACATCCACGCTAGGGCAGCCTTTTGGCAATAGCTCAGTTTGGAGGTATGAGCGTTCACCTCCCCTGCTATCAGGAGAAGATCAGAGTCCCCTGTGGATTCACACTAAAGCTGGCATTTTAGCTTAATCACACCCTTGTTAGTCTTCTTTTTTGATCCTGTCCTATTTCCCTACCTCCGTTTACCAAAGAGCTTATTATTAATTTGCACAAGAGTCCTGGCCTGAAAGGCTACTTAACGGAACTTGACCTACAAAAGATGTAAAAAGTTCACATATACAAATTGGGCAGAATAAAAGGATTGGTGATTTTTGGAATTTGTAGAGTAGTGACAGACATCAAACAATACACAGATTTCTGGATCAGCTGAACTGGTGATATCTTTTGCTGATAAGAAACGGTAAAAGAAATGTAATCTTGGTGTTGCTGTCCATGTGAAAAGAAAAATTATTTCTCCTTTTTCTGGGCACTTCCATCCACACCTGAGTATATATCTTAAGAAGTTAAGTATGGCTAGATTTTTGCCATAAACCCTTGAGCAATCATACACAGTATCACGGACTTTTTCAGAGCCCATAGCTGCTGTTTGAAGATGCATTGCATATGCATTGCAAACTTCATGACAACCACCCCTCTGTCCTCTGGAGAGCATGGTTTGTTTGTTAAAAATACTTTTGGGTAATTATTAAATAAAACACATGCTCAAAAAACTAGGCAGAAAAAAGCCAAAATACCTTTACGAAGAATATTTGAGGGCTATAGACACAAACCTATTTTTTCCCTTCACAATCTGTGTTCAACATTTACTAAATTAAAGGTATTTGTTGTGCTTCATTGGACTCCTACTGAATGTCACAGTTCCTCAGATCTTCTGGTTTTGACAGCCATGACAGTTTGGAAGAGTACGGTTTGGGTGTTCACAGGAAGCCACATGGTTGGGTTTCTATGATGTTTTTCTTATGATGACACTGGGTTTATTGGTTTTAGGAAGGAAAAACACAGGTATAAAATACTCTTTCATCAAGTCATACTGAGCACACTTTCCTTCAGCTTGAGCACTCATGATCTTGAACTCTGCACTGAGATCTCTCCATTATAATTGCTCTTTTCCCGTGATGTTCACACTATGCTGTTTGGAAGGAAGTCACCATGCATGGCCTACCCTTACAAAGTGCAGAATCATGCTTTCTTTCCTTGGAGGCATAGTAGCTGCAAAAATATTTGGAATTCTTTTGCCTGTCTTAGCCCATTTGTTTTGTTATAAAAGAATACTTGAGGCTGTGTAATTTACAAAGAATACAACTGTATTTGGCTTATGGTTCTTCAGGCTGAACAAGAAGCTTGGCTCCAACATCTGCTTCTGGTGGAGGGCTCAGGCTGCTTGCACTCATGGGGGAAGGTCCAGGGAGGCCAGTGTGAATAGATCAAGCAAGAACGACAGCAGAGAAAGTGCTTTCCATCAATCAGTTCTTGCAGGAGCTGAGTGAGAACACACTCCAGTGAGAATCACACCAAGCTATTCACCAGAATCCAGATGGCCCCAACACCCAAACATCTCCCAACAGGCCCTGCCTCCAACACTGCGGATCAAATTTCAACATGAGTCTTGGCAGTGCCAACTCAACTATAACCAAACCCTTGAAATCTCCCTGTACCCTCTTTAGTAACTTATTCAATATTTATTTGTATCAGTACAGAATTGTGGATATTTATTTTGTAAAGTAGGTTATAATTCAACAGTATTTATTTTATCAAATGGGTCTAGGTCTGGCCACTGAGAGATCATCCAGGTGGCTCCCCTCTCTCTTTTGAAAAACCTCCATCAGTGTGGGTGTTACTTATCTACTTGCTTACTCATTCTTGAGTACTTCCTTGCATTCTGGCACTACAAGATGCTCCAATCTCTTCTTGTCTATTTCCTGTGCCTATGGTAGGATTAGCTCTTTCTCCAAGGACATGGCTTCCTTCCATTGAAGATAGTCTAGAAATTAAGCACTGGAAGTCGTTACTATTACTGGGGTATTGCTTCCACAGGCCCTCTCAGATGGCATTATAAACACATGGCATACAGCTGTCCACCGCGTATGTAGCTCTTGACTTCCTCAGTAGCTAAACATGAGTTTATACTGATGTTTCCGGCTCTAGTCTTTCACTGCAGGAACCATTCTACTCTCCTTCCCTTGCTTACCGGTAATCTCCCATCCTCCCAGTGAGAACCTGCCCCTTCATGTGCCATCCCTTTACTGTTTCATTCCAATTTATATATACAGCAGCATCAGAATTGTGAGTCTTTGCTCACATGGGAACAACTTTATCAGCTACAGGACAGAGCTTACACGCAGTCCCTTTTTCTTTACTGTTAAAGGATTTACTCATTTCCATGGTTACTTAGGTTAGCACCCCTCCTTTCCCTACAACACTCGGCTCCTTAAATGAGGTTGTTTTATACATCATTTTAAAACACATTTAGATTACCTTGTCACAAATTGCATTCCTTCCTGGGTTTCTGTGCCTCCCAAATTATCTTTTTAAATTGTACTTAGGAAGGTTCACCCTTTGTTCTATGAAGTTCAATGGGATTTGACATATGTGCAATGTCAGTCTGTCACCATTACAAGATCATGAAAATATAGTCAGTCTCTTAAAGTTCCTCTGTACTTAGCTGTTCAGTTCTATTTTCCTTCCTTGAACCCCAGGCAACCACTGATGGTTACTGTGTCTAGAGTTTGTCTTTTCTGGAATGTCATATGGTTGTAATCATACATATGTGATCTTTTCACAATGGCATCCTTCATTTACCACTTTACATTCAAGTATCCCTCATGTCATTGTGTGGCTTGATGGCTTATTTTCTAAATTAAAGAATAATGCATCATTTATCAGTGTATGGACGTATCATGAATTTTCTTAACACATTTGCTTACTGAATGACATCAAAGCTGCTGCTAATTTGGAGCAATCATAAGTAAAATGGGAATAAACATTCTCACAAAGGTTTTCACATGATATAAGTTTTCAGATCGAGTGGGTAAATACCTAAGAGCATGACTGCTAAATTTCATTGTAAACCTATCTTTAGACTTGTCAGAAAATGGCAATGACCATATTTTCCTTATGAGATTATTTTGCTCCATATCTTCACCAGTGTTTTGCATTGGTAATGTTTAGAATTTGAGCCATTCTGAAAGGTTAGAAGTCTCTAAGGTTAGAATAGTATCTCATTATTGTTTCAAATCTCAGTCCCCTACCAACATGTATTGACAATCTTTTCAGATGCTTTTTTGCCATCTGTACATCTTTGGGTGAATTTTTCTTCAGGTCTTTTGTCCATTTTTAACTGGATTGTTTATTTTCTCTTATTGATAATATTTAAGAGTTCTTTATATATTTTTGGTTAATAATCATTTATCATGTATGTATTTTGCAAAGATTTTCTTCCAAATGATGTTTTGCTTTTTCTTCATCTTAACAAGGTCTTTTTCAAAGAGAAGAGAAGTTTTTTATTTTTTTTTAGATTTTTCATATATTTTTTACATATACATGTGTTTATTAGGTTTCTATTTTTTGCCTCCACAAAATTAAAAAGGCTTAAAATTTACTAACAGTAACAATGTTTAAGATACGGACTAGAAACAAAAACCTCATAAAGAACAAACAAAGATAAATACATTCAGAAAAGAAATCAGACAATTGCTGCATCAAAATACTAAGCAATAATAATGATAATGCAAAGAAAGTAACGTTCACATTGTCAGACAAGAGTATTTCTATTATAGAATGCTTTATATAGTCATTGGTTAACTTCTTTTTTTTTCCCCAAAATCTCAAAAAATAGACAACTAATATTTATAAATGAAAATAAAAGATAATTTCAAAAAACAGATTGTGCCAAATCTTATAAACAATAGAAAAAGAAGAAATACTTCAAAATCATTCTACTTAATGTGGATACACCTCATATTAAAATTGGAGAAATTATATTATTATAAAGGGTAAATTACAAACATATTTCACTTATAAATGAGGATGCAATATCCTAAGCAACATATTAATAAGCTGAATTAAAAATTAATGTTTAAGTAATGTACTTTGGCCAAAATTAAATACAATTTATGTGAGAATTTGTCACTAAGTCACTATTTTATTTTATTTTCTGTTTTTTTCTCTTCTTTTCTTTTCCTTTCCCTCACCTTCGCCCTCCTTCTCTGTCTGGTCTCTCCTTCGCCCATGCCCCACTATGTCATTAATTGTCATTAATTGTTCTCATATCAAAGTTGAATACATAGGATTCATACTTCTCCATTCCTGTGATACTTTACTAAGAATAATGTGTTCCACCTCCATCCAGGTTAGTACAAATGCTGCAAAATCTCCATTTATTTTAGTGGCTGAATAACATTCCATGGCATACATATACCATGGCATACCAATCCATTTCTGGGTTGAAGGACATTCAGACTATTTCCACATTTTAGTGATTGTAAATTGGGCTGCAATCAACATCCCAACAAGTATCTTTATAATTAAAGGGTTTTTTTTTGTTTGTTTGTTTTGTTTTTTTTCCCTTCTGGATAGATGCCCAGTAATGGAATTGAAGGATCAAATGGGAGGTCTAAGTTGAGTTCTTTGAGGTTTCTTCATAGTTCCTTCCAAAAAGGTTGTATTAGTTTGCAGTCCCACCAGCAGTGTAAGTGTTCCTTGTTCTCCATATCTGCAACAGCATCTGCAGTTTTGAGATTCTGTGATGTAGGATATTCTCACTGGGGTTAGATGATATCTCTGGGTGGTTTTAATTTGCATTTCTCTAATACTTAGGGATGATGAGCATTTTTTCATGTGTTTGCTAGCCATTCATCTGTCATCTTTAGAGAAGATTCTATTTGTCTCTCTTCCCATTGATGTATGAGATTTTTGGTTTTTTCATGTGGATTAATTGAAGTTCTGTATAGATCCCAGTTATTAAGCTTTTGTGTGATTCAAAATATGCAAACATCCTTCCCCATTGGGTAGGCTGTCTATTTGCTTTGGTGGTTGTGTCCTTGGCTATACAGAAGCTTTTCAGTTTAATTAAGTGCCATTTGTTCACTATTGCTATTGTTGCTATTGCCATGGCAGTCTTCCTTATGAAGTCTTTCCCAGGCCAATATCTTCCAGTGTTTTTCCTATGCTTTCTTTGAGGATTTTTATAATTCATGCCTTAAATTTAAGTCCTTTATCCATCTTGAATCAATTTCTGTGAGTGGAGAAAGGTACCGGTCCAGTTTCAGTCTTTTACCTGTGGATATCCAATTATCCCAGCACCATTATTTGAATAGGGAGTCTTTTCCCCAGTGTATGTTCTTGTTTGGTTTATTGAAGATTAGGTGGCTACAAATTGTTGGTTTCATTTCCTGGTTTTCTATTAGATTCCAAATGTCTATGTCTCTATTTTTGTGCCAGTACCATGCTGTCTTGACCAATATGGCCTTGTAGTATAGCCTAAAATCTGGTATGGTGATACTCCTGGCTTTGTTTTTAGTACTAAGAACTGCCTTAACTATATGGTTTTTTTCTGGATCCATACAAAACATGGAATCATTTTTTCTAAGTCTTGAAAGTAGGATGTTGCTATCTTAATAGGGATGGTGTTGAATAGGTAAATTGCTCTGGGAGTTATGGACATTTTAACAATATTGATTCTCCTCAGCCATGAGTCTGGTATGTTCTTCCCTTTGTTAATATCCTCTGCTATTTCCTTTCTTAGGGTTTCATAATTTTCTTTATAGAGTTCATTCACCTCTTTTGTTAGATATATTGATAAGTATTTCATTTTCTTTGGAACTATGGTGAAGGGAGTTGTGCCCTTAATTAACCTCTCATCTTGGCTGTTGTTGGTGTATATGAAAGCAACTGACTTGTGGACATTGGTTTTATGTCCTGAGACATTACAGTATTTTTTGATGACTTCCAAGAGTCTTGTGGTTGAGTCTTTAGGGTTCTCTAAGTATAAGATCATATCATCAGCAAGGAGGGAGTGTTTGACCTTCTCTGCTCCCATTCGGATGCCCCTTATTTTCTTGTCTTGTCTAATTGTATTGGCTAGAACTTCCAGCACTATGTTGAATAGTAATGGTGACAGAGGACAATCTTGTCTGGTTCCAGTTCTAAGAGGAAAAGCTTTCAGTTTTACTCCATTCAGAAAAATATTAGCTGTGGATTTGTCCTAGATATCTTCAATCAATTTAAGAAATGTGCCACCTATGCCTATACTCCTTAGTGTTACAGTTAGAGGAGGATGCTTGATTTTATTGAATGCTTTTTCTGCATCTATTGAGAGGATCGTATAGTGTTTGGTTTTGCTTCTGTTGATATGGTGAATAATGTTTATGAACTTGCGTATGTTAAATCAGCCTTGCATCCCTGGGATAAAACCCACTTGATCATGATGTATGACTTTTTTGATGATAACCTGTAATCTATTGGCTAGGATTTTGTTGAGAATTTTTGTATCTATATTCATTAGTGAGATTGCTCTGAAATTCTCCTTTTTAGTTGGGTCTTTTCCTGGTTTTGGTATCAGGGTGATGTTTGCTTCATAGAACATGTTGGGGAAGATTCCTTCCTCCTTCATATTGTCAAATTTCTGGGCATAAAGTTTCTGGTAGTATTCAGAGATAATCTCTTGTATTTCTGTAGCATCAGCTTTTATTTCCCCTTTATCATTTCTGATTGAGGTTACTAGAGATTTAACTTTTTTATTTCTAGTTAGTCTTGCCAAAGTTGTATCTATTATATTTGTTTTTTCAAAAACCAACTCCTTGTTTCATTAATTTTCTGAATGATTCTTTTGTCTTCACTTTCATTATTCTCTGATTTAATTTTGGGCATTACTTTTCTTCTGCTGAGTTTTGGCTTACATTTTTTTTCTTTTTCCAATTCCATCAGATGGCTTGTGCATTTGTTGATGTGCTCTCTTTCTGTTTTATTAATGTAGGCTTCTAAAGTGATAAATTTTCCTCTCAGAACAGCTTTAGCTGTATCCCACATGTTTTGGTAGCTTGTGTCTTCATTGTTGTTATACTCAAGGAAATTAATGATTTCTTGCTTTATTTCTTCTTGCACCCAACTGTCATTCAGCATAAGGTTGTTTAATTTCCATGCCTTTGTGTGAGGTGAGCATTTTTTTTTTTTTTTTTTTTTTGCAGTTGAGTTCTCTAATTTTAGTGCCTTGTGGTCTGAGAAGATGCAAGGTAGAATTTCAATTCTCTTGATTCTGTTGAGGTTTGTTTTGTGTCCGAGGATATGATCAATTTTGGAGAATGTTTCATAGGATGATGAGAAGAATGTATATTCTTTACCTTTGGGATGGAGTGATCTATATACATCTATCAAGCACAGTTGTTCTACAGTTTCATTTAAATCTCTAATATGTTTGTTTAATTTCTATTTAGAAGATCTGTCCAGCTGTGAGAGAAGGGTGTTGAAGTCCCCTGTTACAATGGTGTTATAGGATATCATATTGCTCAGACTAAGTAAGGTCTGTTTCAAGAATCTGGGAACATTTAAATTGGGTGTACAAATACTTAGAATTGAAATGTCTTCTTATTGTATTTTTCCCTTGACCAATATGAAGTGACCGTGACCATCATTGTCTTTTTTGACTTGAGCTGCTTTAAATCTAAATGTATCTGAAAATAAGATTGCAACATATCTTTTCTTCTGAATTCCGTTTGCCAAAAAAATTGACTTTCAACCCATAACTCTGAGTTTCAATTTGCCTTTTGATGTGAGGTATGTTTCCTGCAGACAGCAAATAGATGTTTTGTATATTTTAATCTAATCAGTCAATCTATGCCTCTTTAGAAGGAAATTCAAGCCATTGACATTTATTGAGATAATTGATAAGTATGGTAGCGTTCTATTCATCTTATTTTGTGAAAGTCCATTGCTTAGTTTTGTCTTTTGCATCATTGTGAAAACTACATTCTGTCATTTAATTTCTAAGTGTTTACTTTGCTGTAGGTCCATTGTGATGGTCAGTGTGTAGAACAGGTTGAAATATTTCCTGTAAAGCTGGTCTTGTTGTGGCAAATTTCCTTAATGTTTGCATATCGATAAAAGATTTGATTTCTCCATTGATTTTGCTTTTAAATTTTAGGTTAGCATGGTATAGAATTCTGGGCTGGAAATTGTTCTGTTTAAGTAGATTAAAGATTGATGATCATTTTCTTCTGGTTTGAAAAGTTTCATTAGAGAAATCTGTGGTCGCCCTGATAGATTTGCCCCTGTAGATCAGTTGGTGCTTACTCCTGACAGCTTGCAAAATCTTTTCTTGTGTCTTGACTTTAGATAGATTCATCACAATGTGCCTTAGAGAAGCTTTATTTAAGTTGAGTTGACCAAGGGACTAATACCCTCTGAAAGGAGTATGTCAGAATCTTTGGTGATATTTGGGATATTTTTATTTATAATATTCTCTAGAATGGCTTCCATTCTTCTGGGACACTCTTCTTCCCCTTCTGTGATACCTATAATTCATATGTTTGAAAGCTTCATAGAGTCTCATAATTCTGCAGTGAGGGTTCTACTTTCTCTCTCTTCTTTTCTGACTCATTAACTACCTGATTTATCTTAAGAGCGTTATCCTCTACCTCTGAGATTCTTTCTTCTTCATGATCTAATCTGTTGTTGATATTTTCTATTGCATCCTTAAGTTCCCTAATTGACTGCTTCAGTTCCTTCAGCTCTGCTATATTCTTTCTATATTCTTCATATCATTCATCTCTTAATTGATTCGGATTTCCTTTTGGTTATTTTCCACTTTATCAGCAATTTCCTTCTTTGTTTTTTGATTGTTTTCCACTTTGTCAGTAATTTCCTTCATTGTTTTCATCATCTGTATTTTAAATTCCCCTTCTATCATTTCTAACATTTCATTATAGGAGGAATCCTTAGCTGTAGCTATCTCATGATCCCTAGAAGGGGTTACTCTAGCCTGATATTTCATGTTGCTAGGATTTTTCTGTAAAGACTAAAGTACTATAAATCAAACAGAAACAAACAAGCAAAAACCCTTATGGGATAAAATTGGTGGGGAAAAAACATATAATAGGGGCAGAAACATTGGCAAAAATGAAATCATAATTGTTAAAGAAGGCAAAAATGAAAGATCGTATTTAAACTAGAATAGTGAAAAAAGGAGAAAACAAAAAATAGAAACAAAAATGCCAAGGAAAAATGTTGAAATTAAGGGGGAAAAAAAAACAATCCAAAATACCAAACTGTATATGTATCTTGCTGAATATTGTCTGGGCAACAGGTGATCTTCTGAGATATGAGATGTTTGTTGAAATGTTGATACAGGAGTATGAGATGGAGACTGGAGGCCTCTGCTGATCTGTTAGACCCCACAGGCCTGGGATCCCAAATGTCTCCTCATCCCACTTAAAAGATACTCTAAACTATTAACCTGGGCCAAGCAGAAGCTTTCTAAGGAAAGCACTTATCCCTGGGATCTTTCCTGGTGTGGCTGCCCGCTTATCCAGTGCACCAAATCCAGTCTCCCTCTATGACCCTGAAGGCCAAGGCTGTTAATCTGCCAAACGCTCGGATCTCTGAACTTCCCCAGTGTGTCAGTCCCCACTTTTGTCTCAGCCAACCTTTGGGAAGTTCAGTCACTAGATTACTCGCCCACGGTCTCTGTGTGAATCCCTGAGCTGCAACACTCAGGGGTAGCTCCCCCATAGGAACTGTACAGGCAGCTCACAGCTGAATGATATTAGCTCCTTTCTGGCTCAACAGCTCAGTCCGGGGGCCCCAGACGATGACCAAAGTCATCCACCAGCCCAAGATCTCTTAAGGCAGTTAAATTGAGTGCCCAAGTCCAAAAAACCCCAAACTGCCACAGGTAAGGCTTTTCCTGCTTGCAGTCTCACTATTGCTATGGTTACAGCTGCAGGCAACCTCCAACTGAACGAACTCACCTACCATTTGCCAGTTTTCCACAGTTTCTGTCCTCCTTGTGGAGTCCAGAAGTCTCTCACTTCCTATGTCACCAAAGGGGAGCTTCTGGGAAAAATCCACCGGTCAGAGATGTCTGGAGTCTTCTCTCCCCACTCTCACTGTGCTCGGCTGCACAGAAACTTTTACTTGGCTGCCATCTTAGCTGAGAAGCCTATTTCTGGAAGTTTTTGATTTTTGATAAAGTCTTATTTATCATTTTTTATTAAATCATAAATGTATAGGTCATGTATATATTAATGCATGTATGGGGCACAATGTGCTGATTTCATATAGAATTAGAAGTTTACATCACACTGGTTATTATTTATCATTTTTTAATGGATTATGCTATTGTTGCTGTTTCCAAAATTTAATTGCCAAACCCAAACTCACTTAGTTTTTTCTTGTATTTCCTTCTTGAATTTTGGAGGATTTGCATTTTACATTTAGGCCTATAATTTACTTAAACTTTTGTTTTGGAAAACAAAATTTGAAAAATCTGTTTTGAGGATGTGTGTGTGGGCTTTTGATTGGGACTGCTTTGAATCTGTAGATTAAGTTCAATTAAATTGACAATTTAATAATATTGAGCCTTCCAATTTATAAATGCAGAATATTTCCCCATGTGTTATGGATCGAAGCACATTTTGTGAGACATAACTAAGCATTTTATTTATTTTGGTAGCATTACAAATGGAATTTTTAAATTTCATTCTCCAGTTGTCCATTGATGGCAAATTAATTTTTATTAATATATATGGATTTTATTATATCTTTCAGCTTTGCTACAACTGATATTAGTTCTAGGAGATTTCTTGTCAATTCTTCAGGATCATGACATCTGTGAAAAAAGACACGTTTTGATTTTCCTTCTCAATCTGTATGTGTTTTATTTTATTTTCTTGTTTCATTGAACTACCTAGGGGTTTGGTGTAAGGTGAAACAGGCACAATGAAGAGGCATTCTTGGTTTTGATCTTAAGTGAAAGACATCTAGTTTCTCATTATTAATTAAAATATTAGGCATAAGTTTCTTTTTTGTAGATGCTCAGTATCAAGTTGAGAAAGTTTTATAGAATTTTTATTTGTCATGAATGGTGTTGGAATTGGTCAAATGCTATTTCTGCGTTTATTGCTATAATCACTATATCTTTCCTTGTCCCTGTCACAGAGTAGTTTACATTGCTTGATATTTGAGTATTGAATCATTCATGCAAATAAATAAACCTCTTCAGGTTGTGGTGCATACTTTTGTTATACATTGCTGAACACAATTTGAAAATATTTTAGTGAGGATCTATGCTTATGAAAGATATTGTAATGCAACTTTTGGGATAAATTACTTTTTTAATTTTTAATTATTATGAGTACATAATGTTGTATAATTGCATATCTTTAATGGTATATGTGATGTTTTGATACAGTCATACAATGTGAATTAATCAAATCAGATCAGTTCGGGCATCCCTTACCTCAGGCATTTGTCATTCCTCTGTGGAACATTGCAGTCCCACTCTTTTAGTTATTTTAAAGTACACATTAACTTACTGTTGACTATAGTGTTTTACTACCAAATATTTTCCATTCTATCTAACTATATTTTTCCCCCTATTAACCATCCCCATTGTATACTGTACTCCTGCTACATTCTGTAGCCTCTGGAAACCATGATTCTACTCTCTACCTCTGTGTGACTAGTTGTTTTTAACAGTCGCTTCTCACATATGAGTGAGAACATATGACATTAGTCTTTCTGTCCTTGGCTTATTTCACTTAACATAATGTTCTCCACTTCCATCCATGTTGTTGTAAATAGCAGGGTTCATTCTCTTTTGTGGCTGAGTAATATTCCATTGTGTATATGTGCTTTTACTTCTTTATCCATTTGTCTGTTAATGGATACTTAGGTAGATTCTGAATCTTGGCTACTGTAATTAATGCTGTGATAAGCATGGGAGTGCAGATATCTTTTCAATATATTGATTTATTCATCTTTGTACATATACCCCACAGTGTAATTGCTGGATCATGTGGTAATGCTGTTTTTAGTTTTTTGAGGAACCTCCATACTGTTCTCCATAGTGGTTGCACTAATCTGGATTCCTACCAACAAAGTATGAGGGTTTGATTTTTCAACATCCTTACCAGCATCATTACTACCTCTTTTTGATAAAAGCCCTTTTAACTCAGTGTTTGAGATGATGTATCATCATAGTTTCTATTTGCATTTCTCTGATAACCAATGATGCTGAACAGTTTTTCACACCCTTGGCCATTTGTATGTCTTCTTTTCAGATAGTTCATCCACTTTTAAATTGAATCATTTGATTTTTTCATACGGAATCATTGGAGCTTTGCATATATTTTAGTTATTAATCTCTTACCAGATGGGTAGTTTCCAAATATTTTCTGTTTTGTTAAGTTGTTTCATTTTAAGTGTAGAGGCTTTTTTAGTTTTATGTGATTCCATTTGTTCAATTTTGCTTTGATTGCCTGTGTTTGGGGGCTTACTTTTTTTTTTATTATGTTGATCTCTTTGCTAATTTTTTCTAATAGGTTTCTGGATTCCTTGTCTGTGCTCTCTTGAAGTTCATTGAGCTTCTTCAGGAAAGCTATCTTGAATTCTTTGTCTGAAAGGTCACGTATCTCCATTGCTCCAGGATGTGCCACTACTACCTTATTTAGTTCATTTGGTGAGGTCAGATTTTCTTGGTGTCCTGGCTGTTTTTTGATGTTTTTGCATCAAAGAGTTATGTATTTATTTTAATATTTGCAGATGGATTTGTTTGAATCCATCCTTTTTGAAAAGACTTTCCAGGTAATCAAAAGAAATTGAGTATGGCAATCTAATGTCTTTGGTCACTGAAATATCAGCACCAAGATCTCCCCAAGCCCTGCAATGCTGTGACCCTTGCAGATTTTGGGTGGTAACACTCTTGTGGACTTGAGTAAAAATGGAAGAACTCCCTGGATTACGAGGAAGTTTCTCCCTTCCCTTCCCTCTGTCTGTGCTGGGCTTCTGGAGGTTGAAGAAAAGTGATGTGGTCACTCTCTCATGGCCCCCAGTGCCCTGTCACACCTGAAGCCAGCCCAGTCTTAACAAAGCCTTTTGTGACTCTTGCTTGGCTACCTGTGATGTTTGCTCAAAGCCCAGGGTTCTCTAGTCAGCAGGTGGGGAGGGCCTAAAACTCTGTGAAAGTACAGGCTAAGTTAATAATAATAGGAATAATCAGCATTTTTCTTTCTTTTTTCTTTGTTATATTTGTTACTCTGGGGTCCACATAGCTGATGCGCATAATGATTCTTAACTTTCTCCCATCAAGAGCATTACCTTTCCAAAACCTAATAGTAGCTTCTGAAATACATTAGTAGCTTCTGAAATACAGGCCCCGCATTCCAATCTAAGGCTAGTGTCCCATACTAGTCAGTTGAGGAACTGACTCAACTGTCAGAGGCCCATCCAGGCACCCACTCTACAGAGAATACAGTATCTATACCCCTATGCTTCTGTCCGACACCCAGTCAATTAGCAGACCCAATTTTCTAGCCTTCAAATCACCAAACTATTTTTAAAAAGCTTTTCTCCCAAATTTTCAGAGAAATGGAGTTGAGGAATTCCTTCGTTCCTTCAAATGGTGCCCATGATATCAAGCCCTTTCTCTTCTGTGACACCTCTGTCTCTGGGTGTAGGGGCATTGGCTTCCACTTGAGCAGTGGGCAATGAACCTGGGCGTGTGGTAGTGAGCAGCTGTTGAATTTGACAACTGGAGGCTTCTATTCAACCATCTTGTTCTACCCCACCTTTCAATGTCTTATCTGCTCTTGATATCAGAGTAAGGATGATCTGTAGAATAAGTTGGAAAATATCCTCTTTGTTACTACTATATGAAAAATATTGTAGGCATTTTGTTTAATTCTCCCTAAAATGTTTTGTAGAATTCACTAGTGAAACCAACTCAGCCTGGCACTTTCACCACTGTGTTTGTAAGGGTTTTTTTTTTTTTGTTTGTTTGTTTGTTTATTTGTTTTCCTTCTATTTGAATAGTTACTCTTTGTAGCTCTTAAAATGTTGCTGTCTTTTCTTGTCTCTCTGGTTTTATGTGATTCCATTTCCCTCTTCTTTTAACATACTCATAATCTTTTTATTAAAAACATTCTCTTCTTTAGTTTGCAGTATGCACTTAACAACTAATCTAGTTTTACTTTCAGCAAACATTCTATTGCTTCACAGGTATAACAGAGAATTCCCAATTCCCCCTTTCTTTTCTTGATATTTTCTCATTTCTTTGTCTGAATACTATATTAACCTCAAAATTTTTACTATTATTATTTTGAACAGTTATCTGTCATGCCAATTAAGAATAAGAAAATGAAGCACGTTATTTTACATCATTCATTCTTTCACTAATATACTCTTTAAAATGTATATCAGTCTGTATTAAACTAAAGTGTTAATTTCCTAGGTAAATACATTTCAAAAAGGATGTGCCTCAGAATTTGGTGACATTCCTACTTAGTAAAATCTGAAGCTTCATAAGTAATGTTATCTACATAATAAGATGTAAGCTAATGAGATACCCTTTCTTGAAGGGATAACTATGTCTGCCTCAGTCACCCTTATGAGAAGAGAAAAACTGTTTTCCCTCTCCCTTCACCTACAGAGAGACTAACTACACATAATTAATCCATAATTACACATGTGCACATTCAGGATAAAATCAATAAAGATGAATATTAAAACCAGTAGTTTGCTATGTAAGTATATGCCATTCTGCCAACACAGGTAAATAAGTACTGTTTCTAAATATTTTAGAAAGCAAGATAGTTTTATTTATTGCATATCCACATACCACTAATATTTTTTAAACCTTTAAAAATTACTTTCACTTATTATTTCTTTCATGAATATGTCAATAGAGAAAAGAATTAAGCAATTCATTTGTGCACATGGAATATATTTAATACCAATTCAAGGTTTGAAAAATGTGATCAGAAAAACTTGTGTATGCTTGACAGAATATGTAGCCCCCTGATGACTCCCTTGTATATAAAATGAGATTAATAAAACTACTCTAAAGCTAAATAACATTTTTAGAATTTTTACAAATTTACATAAGACAATGGTCAAGTTCTTAGCACATAATATGTGTTATTACAAAATTAAAAAATGAAGAAACATAGCAAATTACTAATAACACTTAGAACACATAGAATGCCAAATAAGTATTTAATGGCTTATGGATGGATTATTACTTGAAATCACAATATACCATAACAAAACAGAGAAAATGAATTGTTTTTATTAAAAACATGTTTGAACACTTATTAAAGGAAACATTAAAGTGCTATAAAGAGACACCATAATGAAACCAGCTAATATTGTTTATATTTTATTTGATTAATCTGAGTGAATGAGAAGTACATTGTAATACAGTTAAAAGGAATTATTATCCCTAAAATAATCACAGTATAAGCAGCAGCCTGTGCAATAACAGAAGACACATATCAGCCTTGTCTTCTCTCTCACACACCAAGTGTGAGCATAGCACATGTGGTGGGAGCTGTGAGTGACATGAGAGGAGCAGTGAGTGATGAGGGATGGGGGGTAGGGGGCAGAGGGTGAAGAGGAGCTGTGAGGGCCACAGTGGTCCTGCTGGCAGCTATGAGTATATTTCAGAACTTGCTCCAAGGTGACAGTGTAAGAATCAGCTGACATCTGGATTTTTTAAAAAAATCAGTCAGCCATAGGGATTGGTGTTCAATAACACCAAAATAGAACTCCCCAATCTGCGGTACTAATTGATTAGAGCCACAATTATTATAGAAGTACAATGACTCGTTCTAGACTTTATTTAAACAAATTTATGGGAATGCTAAAATCTAATGAAATTTCTCACATTGTTGACTGCTTAACTGACTTTTTTCTTAATTGTAGGATTTTTTGATTCAAAGCAGTATTCTCCAGAGAAACAAAATTAATGAACTACTAGGGTGTATTAGAGATATGTGGGAGAAAGACAGAGAGGAGGCAGAGAGAAGGGAGCGAGAGGAGGTTATTTACTTTAAGAAATGGCCCGTGTGATTATGGAGATGGGCAAATCCAGCATTCATAGGCTGACTGGAGAGCAACAGCCCAGGTTGCAGTTCAAGCTGAAAGACCGTCTGTTGTCAGAATTCCTTCTGACTCATGGACAGTTTCTTTTGTTGACTGAGGTTTTCTCACATTACAGAGGGCAATCTGCTTCAAAGTGGACCCATTTAAACATTAATCTCCTTCAAAACCACTTTTATAGGAACATGTAGAATAAAGTGAGCCAAGTATCTCAACACTGCAGGCCAGACAAGTAGACATTTAGAATTGACCATCATGCCAAGTGAAACAAAGGTGACGCAGCCACACAGCGTGGGTTTGCTGTGCCCGTTATACAATCCGTTTTGAAAGGGTTTGAGGTCACCAGATGAGGGGATTTTGACACGGGGAATGAAGAGGCTTGTCACAAAATCCATGTTGGGGCCTGAGGGACTCTGGGAGGAGCCCTCCCAAGTAAACCACGGGTAGTATTTATCATCATAAAATGGAAAGAAGAGGACAAAAGCTGCTTGCTGGACTTCAGTGCTGATTAGGGAGGGGATGGAGAAGGTCTGGTGGAATGTCTCCGCCTTTGTTTTTGCAAAACCACAGACCTTGAGCACAACCTCTGCCTCCAGCATCCAGAGACCTTTGGAATCCAGAGCATCTCCCCCATCACGTGGACATTCTCTCTCGGACACAACTCACATGCAGTTCTCATGATTCTCCAGGTCTCTCAAACAGGAAGTGAACCTTGTGCTAAAGATCAGAGCTCAATTTTCCCTATGCAATTTGATGTCTGTCTTTACACGTGACTGTTTATGGTTTGTTTAGAAGATCTGTACACAAAGACATTTGTATCAGAATGTTTATTGCAGCCCAATTCATAATCGCCAGGTCATGGAAGAAGCCCAAGTGCCCATCGATCCACGAATGGATCAATAAACTGTGGTATATGTACACCATGGAATACTATGCAGCCATTAAGAAGGA